>JAIZAY010000152.1:0-96725 GCA_029531755.1 Holothuria leucospilota
TCTTTTTCAGTAATTGCTATATTTCACTGTACATATTTTCAATGTCGAGAGCATAAAAGAGCAAATAAAAAACTCATTTTTTGTAAATAGAAGATAAATATTTTTAAATTTGACATCTTTTAGCACCATGTCGCCTTTGTCGGGGTTTCAGGCTCCTGCCCCCCGTCGGGAAGCTTGACCTCCCTATTAGGTGATTCCTGGCGCCACCCATAGAAAAGAAGCCTTTAAACATATGCCATACATAGACTAGTGAACGTTTCGTTTTTTAACCCTAGTTTTGGCTGACAAACTCAGTTCGTCACTCAATATAAAAAAAAAACATGTTGTTCCACGCAGTTGCTGACACTATCCTTCATAACGTCATACTAACAAACCGGGGTACGATATCGGGGACGAGGATAGAGAGCCCTCGAACCTGCCACATATCGTAAAGTGTCCGTCTTTTAAAACTGTATTTTGGCTAACAAGTCCAGTCTGTTTATTAAAAGCATGGGAGTGATCGAAGTGGCTGCCATTTATCACGTCAAACTAACCGATTCGGGGGTGGGGTGGGGACGATGTCGAGAAGGGGGCTACTAGCCCCCCCCCCCATGACGCTTTAAACTTAAAATCAACCAATAAACAGTTTCAAACGTCCATTAAGAATGTATCTCTAGTTAGCGCACCACAAGTTCAAGATTTTGCTACTCGGAAAAATATTGATTGACAAATTTTATCCCTTAAAATGTTTTGAGTGCTTGCTTTTGTGCTATTTTACTTTATATAAAAATATGACCTTTTTTAGATTTGATAGTTGAAGAATACGACTACTTGACCAATGTAATGCTATTTTTAATTATGCTTCTCCGCTCTGTGAATTGCCGAAGCATTTTTCCTTGCAGAAAACATTTTTCATTACTGCTTGATAATAACGTGCGGTGGTAAAACTATTGAAGTGAGAAAATGCTGTTTTCATCACGTTCCCTGTAAATAGACTGGAGGTAACTCTTAATTCTTGAGATAGTTTCACTCCTTAGTATTCTTAGTATTTGCATAACAGAATTTTTCTAATGATGGCATCAGGCAAACAAAATGTGAATTCAGAAACTTTGTAAAACATGACAAAATTTGAGATAGACATTAACAGTGTTGAAGGTCTCGAAGCTAGGCCTCACCTCGAGAGTAGCCACAAAACCAATTTTGAGATCTTGGTCTCTGCTCGTACCTCTAGAATGAGATTCTTTAGCCCAGACATTTCGAGGCCTCAGCGAGACCAGTTGTCTAAGTATGTTTATTAATTGTCCAAAGGATATTTTTTATGCGTTGTTAAAGGGTGTTTCTTACCAAGCCTTTCATCGTGTTGAATCGTTATACAGCAGGGGTTACAACAGGGGTTTCACCAGAGGAGGACAGGATTCTTAGGAGTAGAACAACTGACAACAGTCCGGTAGACCCGTCGGGAGGTCCGGCAGCACGCTGGGGAAGACAAAAATTTGTTATAATTTGGACTTGAGGAGCAGTTGTTTTAAGACGCTAAGCGACCACGAATGTGGAAGAAGCCTGTGGCTTATGAGTTACAACTTAACGTCGGGTGGCCAAACAACTCAAAAATTTTTATCAAATTTGGTATCTTTTGAAAGGCCAGTTCAGATGGGAAACCGTAAATTGCTCTTGAATGAAAACTCTACCTAACGTTGATCCGGTCGGGTATCGAACCCCCGACCCCGTGGTTGCTAAGCGTCATTGCTTCAAATGCCACCGCCTTTATCCACTCGGCCACAGCACCGGTGTGTTGGGGATCCAGACATTGTTAGCATGGAAAGATAATTCCAGCTGATCATCACTGGATGGCAAATATTCAGAAACATAGCCTACTTGCATTCTTACTTGACACGTGCGTTTTAGGCAGATGTTAAGTGACGATATGTGTTTTAGAGTTCTGCAGAATTGCAGGCTGTATTTTTTAAAGTTGGAGGTATTAACCTTTTCTCATACTGGGAACCCACCCATTTTGTATGCAAACATGAAGGGGAGTTAGTTAGTTAGTTAGTTAGTTAGATGAGGTTTAACGTCCCAGTTTCCAACCAATTGGTTCAAGTCGAGACGACCACGGCCTTTTTTCCAGTTGTGGCTCACTGGCTTGTTTGCCCTTCTCCATTGCTTATGCTGAGCACCAAGCACAAAGGCAGTAGGTTTCATTTTTAAAGTCTTTGGTATGACCCGGCCAGGATTTGAACCCTAGACCTTCCGGCTGCAAGTCGGATGCTCTAACATGAAGGGGAGAGTGCTTGCTTGCTTTAGAGTGCAATTTACTGCAGTCTAGTTGTTTAGTATGTCAGAAATTTTAAGGGAGCCTTAGGAGTCGGGGTAAAGGGTCGCGAAATACTAGCACCAGTCTGGTACCTCGTTAATTTCTTTGGGGTGCCATAAAAGAATCCAAAACGGTCTTGAATTGTCCAGACGATTCACCTGGGATTGCTTAAAATGTAGTGGCCTAGCTACGGGAGACTTGGGGCTGTCCCCTACAAAACCGTCGTGCCCCTCCAAGCCCCATCTAGGCCAAAATAATTCACCCACTCTAAATAATTTTGAATAGATTAGATTGTGACAAACTTAATGTGTTTGAGAATAAAATAAAATCAAACTTTACATTTTGTCACTAAATTTACACATCTTGATGGCTGCTATCAAGCCTAGCAAGTGCCATTTCCGGCGATCTGGGATGTATTAAAATCTCAAAGTTTCTTGGTACGCTCGGCGCCAAACCATAGTGTCAATCCGGGCTGATAGTAAACTGAAGCCTCCCACCCCACAACAATCCCCAGCCGCCCTTCCCAGGACCTCAAAAACAAAAAAAAAAAAAATGCTAGCTACGCCACTGTTAAAATGGAAAGAGATTCTCAACAAAAGTCAACAAAATTTCTTTGCGCTTTGCGCTTTGTACCATTAAGTTATCTTTCTATCATAGTTTGGTTTCATATATAGCCAACGTCCTTGAGCATGTGGACAGATCATATGATAGATCGCACTTAACAAGAGAGCAGGCTAATCACCAAAAATTTTAACATCTATTAAGGTGTTAAATTTTCAAGGGTCTTTTAAGAAGAAGACGCACTAAGCGCTCTAAGCGAGGCAAAAGACACATTTTTCGTCAGGAAAAAGTTATCAATAAATAAAATTCTAAGCTCAGCGAAGCAATTAATGAGTAGACTGAGCTAATGTTCCAGGTCGATGGCATAGAATGGTATTGCGTCAAAGATTTCTCTCTTCACACGACCCCCCCCCCCCACTCCACCCTGCCCTGACGCTATCTCAGCTAAACGACAAATAGTTTGGCTTTCAGTTCTTGGGGTCATTCCTGAAATTTCCCCTCTTACAGGCATCCAAGATGTGTTAACGCAGAACTGTTGTTAGGTTTGCGCTTCCTATACTATACATGGCGTTGAAATCATGGGTGCAAAAGCACCATCATTCCGGTCCAAATTTGTACACTAGAAACTGGGGATATTAAATATAAAGGATAACTTCTGCATTTTAGAATGGAGAACAAAATACTTAAGGTCTTCAGAATTTTCGATTTTAGTGGCGAGGTGTTTCAAAGGCGTGAATGCAAGTAAATTACATTATTCTAGGGACGTGTGCAACAGGGAAATTATCAGTATGAAACTTTTTTTGTCTTATTACGTCCAAAGTTGCTTTAGGGAAGGTGAGAACCTGTGAGTTTAACTGTTCAAACCCCTTCCAAATCTTAGACATTTTTAATGACGTAGCTAGAGGAGGGGCTAGCAATGGTGGATTGCCCTCTACAAAGCTTCCAAAGTTTCAATTTAAAGTCCTTGCCACCAAACCTTTCCTGCAACGAATGGTCGTCGACTGTTATGCAATACGCAGTGGTCATTGCAACCCAATTTAGAAACCTAACGGTACATATATAATTCAAAAAGAAAGTTTCTTTGAGCTCTGCGCGCACACAATATAAACCTGTGTCCCATTAAAAGCCCTTTGTGTAAGCAGTGGACCCACCATTAAGGTGGCTCCCGGTCTGCCCGCGTTAAGTAGCTCCTTTAAAATTGCAGTAAAGCTTTTCGATCAGCACTAGTTTGAGATCTTCCTCAGCCAAAGATATGCCATTATCGTTTCAACTTTTTATCGGAGGACGATATAGCACCATTTTGCATCAAGGTGCTACGCTGCTTAAAATTACCCAAAGGAGAGGGATTGTTCCCTAAGGCAGCACCGACGATGTTAAGCCAAACTCCAAAAACGCTTGTCAAGCGAATTGACCGCCCATATTGCAATTAAAAGAAAAAAAAAGAAAACTTGATAGTTGAAGATACGTGTGCCGGAAATTGAGATCAGTTTTTCCTCTCACAAAAATGGTTACCTCCTCCACCCGATACCATCTTATGTCACTGCATCGTCAGACAAATATGGGATATTGATAGGTCGAATGTTGTAGTGACAATACAGTTATCATATGAGGAATGAATATGGTAAAATAATTTACCCCCCTTCCCTTCACCACCGTCGGGTACGTCTTGACACCACCCTTGACTTATAGGCTGTGCAAACGGAAAGCTCACCCTAGGGCTTTTTCAGTGTAATATGCGGTGGGCAGGCCTCGGCCTCGGCCTAAATCTTGGAGGGTGTGGACTCGGCCTTTGCTTCGGAATCTTTGGCCTCGACTTTAACACGGGGCACTAAACTATTAACACAACTTTGTTACGTCTAACTGTATTGTCTAGCCCTGTTTATTTTTTCATGAACAGTAAGTTTATTCCACTTCAACGAGACATCAAACTCTAGACACGTTAAAAGAAACACTTAAGGCAATTTTAACTAGCATGATTGTTTAGTCAATTAGTATCTTATTTGCCTGATAAATCGTATTCAGTCATATTTGTCAAAATCATTGATCCTCTATGAATCCTCAACATCCGCCTTTTTCACAAAAAGTTACGATCGATGTTCAGTTTGATCTGAAATGCAATCGTCCTATTGAAATCAAACTTAAGACCGATCTTAACTCTTTATGAAGAGAGATCATGGACTTTGCTTTTAATTTTTTGTACCGTTGGGTTGTTACTTTAGAAGTATATTTTGATTTATATAGGAGATAATAGTGGAGGAAAAAATAGCCAATGTCATGAAAAGAATGGCCTTGTTTATGTTTGCTAGTATCGAAAGGACCTGGCAGTTCACATTACACACTCGAAATTTGCATATTTCCTTTCTCCAATCATGTAATTCCTCTTTATCAATGTAAATCATGATGGGCAAATTGCAACTCATCGTTTAAAAGCGAAAGTAATCTGTAATGATTGTAAACAATCCAAAACCTAATGGCTGGGAACAGTAGATCATTTGTGGGGAATTCACGCGTAATCATGTCTGAGTAGTTTAGTTTTCCTTTCATTTCATGTTTTACTAACAGCCTAACTGTCAATGTTTAAGACCTCTCTCAGTCTTTTGTTAAAACTATCAACTTTATGGATTAGTTTTTCATCACGGGCTTTGCATTCAACCTTTGAGCAGACAGACTCTGAGATCGTTAATTACAACTAGGTGGGCCTTTCAGAGTCATTTCATATGATCTGTTCTGGGTTATTAAATCCAAAATCGGAAGTTAGGTTTCTTCTATGTATTTACCCCGAGAACACTTATTTAAAAAATTTGAGATACATTACGGTTGCAGAATCAAACTTGAAAGGACCTGGACGCAAGGTATATTGCCAGGAAGTTTCTCCCCCACGTGTAGGCTTAGTCGGCTTGTGACCAAAAGTGGCTCTGAGCAAAAGGAGGTAGCCATTATACATTATTCGCCATGTATCGTTCTTTAGAGAATATATAAAGTAATAGAAGTATATGCTCTTACCCAAAGGGTAACCTTCCTTACTTCGAATTCTTAATGGGGACCCATTTCACCATACAATATTATTTCATCGTGTATTTATGCACCGTAGAAATTTGTGGTCAAAAGCCTTACTGTGGGAAATTTTTGCACCCATATCTCAGGACAGAGGGAACATCAATTGTTGTCGATGAGCAACTGTAACTTTCTCTGTCATAATTGGAATATTACAAATAGCACTACGAGCACTTAACTTGTACTTTCCTGGCGCTATTGGCTCTAACTAAAATTAAACAATTAATACGTTTCCTTACTTTTCCTTTTTAGAAAACAACCACTTTCGTATTATTTGAATTCACCGTTAGTTGCCATCTATCACAAGTAGTATGAATGTCTTTATGGAAGCTGTAAGGCACGTTTGTTCTCGGCTTGAACAATAACTTCCTCATTGGGCAAAAGTAAACAAAATTTCATAAAAGAAACTCAGAAATTTTTATTGTCTATACTAGACATTCTTCAGCTTCTGGGTGCTTATTTAGCCCTTGATTATATTTGCTAATGAAGAACTCAAAATCATCAAGGTAATGGGCAAGCAAAACTAGAGACTGGTTTCCACTTTGTTTACTAAATCATTACAAAAGAAATAGTAACGCTGTATTTTATAGTTCTGAACAAGCGACTTTTCATTTGTATATCAGCCAGGAAAGACAATACACTTTTTTACTTTTGCCTATTAATATAATACAAACCATATGAAGCTTGGTTTACTAAATTGAATGTACTGTGTGTGTTTCTTACAATCAATAAATGCACAGCAAACCACCTTTTCTTATTTGAACAAAGTGGATAATGGTTTTGAGAACAAAAATTTGGTCGTTGGAAAAATTACCACACCTTCGCTGAACGTGTATCCTCAGTATCCTCACACTCTGTAAATACGTATTCTATCATTATTTAGAAAGGCTGTAAAAAGTTTATCCACTCAACTTAACAAGCTTATAACTCCATAGTTTACACCGTCATTTGGTGAACTGTTGTATTTGTGATTGGTTTTATCATGTCCAGCGTTCCATTCGTAGCGATAATCCCCATAGGTAGCAATAAAAATTCTTCCGAGGCAGTGCGCGCATTGCCCCATAATCCCTGAAGTATATATGAAATTCGATATCGGAAGTTACTACATTTACAACACATTCTGGATTATTTTTCAGTGGGCTTTGCTCATTTTTATCATTAAAGACAGGAGATTTGTTGTTTTCCAAGTTTAGGGTTTAATTTCCCACTCCATAATAAATCTAGTTTTATTTAGTTCCTCATTGATTGACGAAGAAAGAACTTTACAGAGTCTAGTATAATTCTTCTCTGTCCCACAAATAATTTACTGCATTTTCTGGACCTGGTCAAATATTTCAACTACCATTTGTTCGTCTTATGTTCACTACGAGACTCATGGTTTCAATTATTTTGGAATCATGTTGCTTTGTGCATTGCTTTGTGCAAAGTTGCCGAGAACTGGTTATTTACATTGTGCACAATCCGTTTAAACCGGTTAGACAATGCTTTAAATTCGTTCTCTGTGACGTCACTTTAAAGAATAACAAACTTATGGATAAAGTCATCAAAACGGTTCCAACCAGAGTACTTTAAGCCCTGCTGGGAAAACAGAAAACACAAAACATTCAGTAATGCGAAAGACTCCATTTACCTTGATTCATAGGACATAGATTCTATCAGCAATCGCATTTACCTCTTAACCTCATAACCTCTTTCATTCACCTAGTTCAAGCTGAAAGCCGCTGAACCATGGATGTCACCATATCTGGAGGTTTTCACGAGCTCTTTGAACTTAGAATGCTAGATAAAACAATTCCAAACGCTACAAAGTTCCAGCTTGGGGCTTTTCTTGATTATACATATATTTTACCCCAATTTGGACAGCATATTAGGGGTGTTAAAGAATTACACACATGAGTTCACGTAGCATGGAGGTCAAAAGCACCCCCTTTCATTGTATGGTAATCGTTGATGACATTAGGTACTGCTGGGATAATCAGTTCTAGTGTTCCGTTAAGTCCGGCCCAAGCGTCCTTATTCAGTTCTTTTCCCAGCCCAGTTAAGAAACAATCGCACAAGGCTCAATTATTATTGAGGCAAGAAAAATAAATTGAGAAGAAGTGAACGGGAAAAATGCGAGCACGAAATAGCGGGGATGGATCTCGACGGGTCGTTGTCCCTTCTCAGCAGAGTCGAGGGATTTCTCCACTGCACCACAATGCTCCATAACCTTGGGTGGAGTTGAAAAGCTGTATGAACTCACTACAGCTTTCGCGAGTGCCAATTTTCAGATGATTCAAATTAGTATTACCTAACTGCCTAAAGTGTACCAGAGTCATGCTCAGTAACATACCAATTCGGCTCTTTATCATTTGAAATTGTACACAAGTCAGTTGTCACTTAATTTTGCGGTTGCGAAACGGCGCAGTTTGGAGGGCCTGCAACATGGTATGATAAAGAACGCAGAATGCCGGCTTATATTACGTGGCTGGTGTATAGGTGTACAGTAGCACCCGCAGCAGGATACGAGAACCTGTGTTTGACATTCATGCAAACAATATAGCTCTTCTCTGGTTGGTCAACACTAACTTGCATAGTCAGTTGTCTTCCCAATTAAGCTCGCACACAGTAACAGTCTTATTGTTTAGTACTTTAAGGGATTTGCCACAGACAAAATTCAATGACTTGAAAAAATGAAGATAATTTTCTCTTTTAGGAGGTAAAACCGCATCTCAATAATCATCAGCGGGTAGAAGATTTACAGGAGAACACCAGATATTTATGCTTAGGTTAGGGTAAAACTTTCATTCGCGTTTCAATAAGTCATAAGAGTAAATGAGCACTTACATTAGGACGGAGATTTTTGAGGTGGCTGAAGGAACGAAAGGATCACGCATGCTAGTCTAGCCGATCAGAAGAGTTTTAAGAGATACACGATAGTGAAAGGCTGTGATAGCCGAATTCATTTTGGTAGAGGTTAAAGAAAGCTAAAATGTATGGATTTTACTTTGTTTTTTTTTTTTTTTGTTTTGTTTTGTTTTGTTTTTTTTTTTTTAAACTTGGCCAGCTTCAGCAATCATCCACGGCATCTTACGACACTTTGCTACTTTTCCTTCTATTTTGATCACTGCATATTTTACGTTAATTCATAATCAAGAAACCTGGACATTAATCAGATGGGTAGCCTGGGCCCCCAGATATTCGCTAGGCCCCCAAAATTGTTTGTGCCCTGATAAAATGTGTAAGAATTAAGGAGGGCGATCAGTGCCGTGACCCCCATTTGATACCTAGGCCCCCTTAAAAAAATATCCTCGCTACGCCCCTGATATGAATACTTAGACTACTACAACTATTTTGTTGGTAGAAACACTAATGAAAAGAGCTACTCACACACCGCTGTGTGTGTTTAGCTAAAACGAGGGACCAGGAAACGCCACTTATGATGACATATAAACTTCACGAATCGTTGTTCTTCAGAGTCAACATCGGGAAGTGCAGTAACATTTCGGTTTTGTAGGAAATTTATGACATCTTCACATTTTGCTTCAATATTGTGTCTGTATGTTATCCCGCCGAGTAGCTTGTAAGTGGTTGTAAGCTTATAATCGTGTAAGTGATGAGTTTAGCTGTATATCGTTAGTCATCTGGCGTGACATTGATAGGCAGTCTTGGCGTTAGGATTAGCCCTACAGGAGGAGACAAGTTCTAACTGTCAAGAGGGTAGGAAGTAGCAAAGTATAAGAGACTAAATAATGGTCTTTTTTGTAAGGAATTGGACCTTTGAAATTTAGTTGAAGAATCTTTCAAAGTATTTGGTTCTTGGTGAAGAATCTGACCTATTTAGGAGGGAAATAAGTTACATTATGGTAGACCTGTCTTCGTCGGGCATAACGTACCTTGTCCAGGGAGTTCATTTAGGAGATAAAACGGAAGTCCCCCTCCCCTTATACCCAAGTTGTTGCCGCCAAGGTCACTTGCTTTGTATAGCACTTGAGCACACAAGGGGCTTGAAGGTATTGTTAGCATTTAACAAAAGGTTCATGTAGTCTTCTACGTCGAAAACAAATGTCAACAAATTTTGTCTACATGCTATAGCATTGCCAGGTCGCTTTCGTTGAAAATTAATTTCCAGCTCCCAACGCGATCTAACGCTTATTACAATAGGCTAGTTAAATTTTATGTAACATGTTGATCATGCACTTACCATTCGGAAGTTGCGAAAGTTTTCGAAAATTAATACAATCTTAAAACAAATTATAGTCTTAACACCTCTTTTTAGTCATTTGCGCATTGTGCCAGTGAAATATCAGAGATCTGTAAGAGATGGAGAAACAACACTTGTTCCTCCTTTATAGGTGTTCTGGCGACACTTAAAGGCAACAGGCAGTCTCCCCAATCAGAGTTAGTATGCCCCCCAATCTAGTTCATGAATGACCTGTTTTGATCATGTGACACTGTTTATGTTAGTGAAGTGTGAAATTCAAGGAGAATTTCTCCTTGCTTTACCTATTGTTTGTAATAGTTATGTTCACAACGTCTTCAGAGGTGCTTGTAGTGCAATAACAGGAGATTTGCAAGAGTTTAATAATTTTTCAAAGCAAATTTTGGGGCGACTGCCTACTGCCATTAAGCTTCGCATTGTCTGGTTTCGGAAATTTCTCTAAGACTTAAGAAAGATTAGGCAGTGCAGACAATTGTTTTGTGGTCTGCTACATTTGAGGGAGCTCGTAGGATGATTCCCCCCATTGATATCACATTGCCACCCGTCAAGGGGAGCAAAATTTATTTCAACTTGTGCCGCCAGGTACCACGTTTTTAAACGGTACAGTGTATGTTTTTATTGTTTTTTGAATATAGATACATTGTTCGCTATTTCGTTTTAAATGTCATCATCAAACTTTAGACTCCCATTGATTTTCAAACAGGTATATTCCTTTCTTTAGGAAGAAATTCGAATAATAATGGAATTGTGCAACTTAAGAGTAGGTGAACAGTCGTTTTGATCAAAAACGGTGAAAAACGTTTCGCATTTATCGGCTGCGCAGTTATCTTCAAAGCAACGTCTTGACAATGGTCTTTGTTACATGATTACTGCGCTTTGAAAGAGAGGGATCACCATTAAGAAGGTTATTCAACAAAGTCAAACAATAAGAACAAAGAGACCTGTCAATCAAATTTGCCTACCTGAAAAGGATTAAATCATTCTCAAGTGCATATTGTCTGACAGATTTGGTCGATGTTTATCCATCTCTCACAGCTCCCTTTTATAAGTTAGTCGTTTTAGACTCTTTAGGAATTAGCAGTCGTTTTGCTTTATCAGAGTGTTTCTTACTTGACTGTCGGTAGAAACCTTCGAATCAAAGCATTGTCCTCCTTATCTAATTCATACGGTATAAGAAGGTGTATAAAAGGTTCACTTGGGTATCATGCATCAAACGAAAAGGACCAGACAAAAGAAGTGGGTACCCTAAGCTCTAATAATCACTCATGAATTGAAAATATGCAAACGATGAGGTGGATCTAATCAGATTACCATAAATTAAAGTTTCTTGTAAGTCTCCTTTTAAATAGCAACTCCCTGCTTTATCATACTAAGTAGGAATCCCTGACGACATTTGAAAATATCTCTCGAAGGATGGGGATTGAAAGAGGCTAACATGTCTCGACAGGGTAACCATTGAATCCTTTGGTCGTCTGAAGCCATTCTCTTTGAAACGATGAAACATTATCAGCTATGAGAAAATAAAGAAATTTGTCCAAGTTTAATTTGTTTGCTGTTTAATCAAATGCTGGTATATAACACAAAAAGCAAGCAGTACATTAAAACCATTTCACGCGTACCCGATAATGGGAGACGACACAAACCTAAGCTCCCCACTTTCACTTTGCGCGTCAAAGTTTGTCACACGATTAGCGACTCTTTCGCTTGTTTTGTTGTGTGTTGTGAATTACAAAAAGGGTGGATTCAGCACTGTTAGTAAATGAAACAGTCATGATAAAGGTTTTGCAAAGCTTTCGAGCAACAGTAGCACTTTTACAGTGCTTGATCACAAAAGTTACAAGGTTTGTAGGAAATGGCTTCACTGATGAGTCCATTGTGACAATTTTTTTTTTTTTTTTTTGAATAAGAAGTAATTCGGGTAAGTCTCAATGAAATTGCCTTTACCAGGAAGGTTTAATCGGATTACTTAGGCCTAACCTGAAATCCATTCAGTATGCTAGTTAATCGTTACGGATATTCAGGCCGAATGGCGATGCTGTATTTTACTTCTCTTCGAGCTTTGTCTGTTCATGCCTCGTTTTGGTCGATTAAAAAGGCACGTATAATGCTTATCATAGATTTAAGTGGTGAGCTGAGGTAAACTGACGTGGTGTGAAACAGTTTGATCACCCTTTTTTAGGTCTAATCGCTGACCCGTGCTGTGTCATTCTCATTTTAAGTGGTTTGTTTGATTTCTCTAAGTACTGCGTTCCTCATAAATGACAATACAAGAGATATAAGATGTGTTTTGAGCGTCAGATAATTGATTGTTTTATTTGGAAAGTGCAAACAGTTTGATAGCTCTGAAACTATTTAGTGGAACCAATGGGCCGATCATGCGCACTGTCTAAGAAGAGTTTTTATGACTGGCTATACGCTAACCCTAATCCCTAACTCACTCCTAACCTTTACAAAGGATACAATCGATACAATACAATACCATCAGCCAATCAAAAAAAAAAAAAAACTTCTTAGACAGTGCGCGTCAGCTGGAATCAATTAGAGCGCGCGTCCTTCATCTGAATGCACAAGGGGAACAACCAAAATTCCGTTGTTAGCCTCGACTGAGCTTTTGTCCTAATATTTTCAGTTATACCAAAATGTTCCGTAAATTTGGGGGACACCACCAAGCAACAACGAGGATATCGGGAAGATAGACTTAAGGCTAACAGTGCTCTGAATTAAGGGCAAATGTTTTTAATGAATTTGGGGAGTGGTGGTAGACTGGGATGATATTCAATTACCAATGGCACTCTATTAGAATTGGAGTAACGATCTTTATATTTTCAATTGAACCCCCGAAAGTACTATCTGTTGTAGGAGTGGCAAGATAGTTCGTTAGTGCGAATTTCAAAGACTTTCCGAGAAACTGATTTCTTTTAATGCGACGTACTTTGCTATACGGAATAGTTTTGTTACAGTGCGGGGGATGACAGCTGCCCGGTAGTAGGTGATTGTGTTTGCCCTTGTGTTTATTGAACAAATATATTTTGAGCGAACCAGTTTCTATATTTTCTGTTTATTCCAGTAAGTGGAGTCGGAGTCGACAGAAAGATGCAATCAGTGGCGTACACAGGGGGAGGCCATTGGGCTATGCCCCCCTCACTGATGACGATTTTTTAGTTCCTAAAAATACGTAAATTTTAAGAAAATTTTAACTTCAAAAGGTAGCATATGTGGCACCAGTTTGCATGTAAGGACACCTAATTTTTCAAACATTTTCAATCCCTCTCCTTAGACCCCTCCCCAGGCCAGCGATCACACAACGTACCACATGGCCTCGGTGAGAGAAATCCTGGGTACACCACTGATACAAACACATCCTTGTATCCTAGGCAACACGTTATATTAAACGTATGCGATGGAAGGCATATGTCTTAGAGAGGAATAAGGATGATGATAAGAAAGCCCGTGGTGATAACAAGTTCGGTTCGGTCAAGAAGAAACCGGCAAACAGTGATCTTAGACTGTTCGAAAATAACTTAAGAGCCATCATACTAACGTTGAATTAAGAAATTCCCCTGCCCTTTACAATTGAGTTTAAGGATTCACATAAGAAATCAATTCTTGGCAAGTCGTTGTGCACGCCGACAAGATTAGAAGTTTGTATGCAGTTGACCTTGATGACTAGTAGACAAACTCCTCAAGGATAGCATTACCCAAAAGAACCTTCACTTCCTACTGAGCGATGTGCATACTTAACAGATCGCTTTTAGTGGTATTGCAGAACATACGGTACGGCTGGTTACGTGATGAAACTCTCGAGAGATTCATTAAGATTTGCTTTGGAGAGGGCCACTTATTCATGATGGATTTATCGTATATTTTTTACTATTTCTTAGGGCAGTCCCGTAGTCAGACAAGGCACTGAAAGTAGCGAAATAACTTCCAGGAGGAGCGAAACATGTTTTAGGGGGCCGAGATGTACTAAAAAAGTGCGTTTAGGCTATGGTGATTTTTATTTTTGGGGGGGTGGGTGGGCTCCCTATGCTTCACCCTTGGATTACGAGCCTGTCTGTATAGTAAATTTGTCGACAGGAAAATATTGGCCGGTGTGTGTGTTTGGACTTACAGTAGTCTTACAGTAGGCCTATAGGCTGAGGCATCTTTGTGGCATTTAGTCGCAAGAAGTTTTTTTTTTCGTGGTTATCTGCAAATTGTTAGCGAAGGTGAATCGTTAGTTAAGGTTAAATGCACTCTAAAAAAGTTGGTTAAAAAGGGTTGGGTAAAATTTAAAGTGCCCAACTAGGCAGTTTGGTAACCAACAAAGTGGCAAAACAGATTAACCAAGTGGGTTAGTTAACCTTCAGGTTGGGTAAAGTCCATCTCTCTTGCAATATTACCCAGGTTGGTTAAAGTGAACTGATTTGCGCGCCATACGTACGTACACAAGTAATGAATAGGTACTATACTGTACTGCAGTATACGGACGGTACGTACGCACCTATGTACACTTGTACAATGTTGGGCCAGGGAGGTGTATTAGCTAATAACACCTCCCTGGTTGGGCAAAAGAACCGAAAAACCTATTGACCAACTATTGGTGAAATGGTTTAAGTAAATTTCTTTACCCAACACTGGTTAAACATACCGCCAATTAATTCTTTTAATAACACCTATTTCTAAATTTTTACATTCACAATTAACATTTTGCAAAACGTTTACTTACACTGTGGGAATTTTTGCTACAGCAATTTGAGAAAAGTGCATGTTTAAAATGCTGTGAAATGTTTATATACCTATCCTTTGAATGGAGCATTCTGCATTTTTCAAAGGAAGTTTGTGTTTATCCTTTATTGCAGGTCTAATTGATATAAATTGAAGCTGGCAATGGTGAATTCTTACAGAAAATTGTTTCTCAGTTGTACAATACAACATAAAAAAGGAGAAATTGAAATATCGTGAAGAAAATTGTATTATTAATCGTTAATTATAACAAACAAGTCTCACTGAATATATATATATATATATATATATATATTTATATAATAGCCATAACATAACTTTCATTTATATATGGATTCCTAATTAAAACGCTACTTACCACTGTCGGGTGGTGTCAGTTAAGTCAAAGTTTGTCCCTTGGGGACGTTGTTACTCCTTCAGGGAGCAGAACTCCTTCGGGAGTATTGTTTGGTTTTCGCCCTTGGCTCTTCGCCAGAGAGTCAAGGGACTTTTGGAAAAAAAGCTACTTACCTGGCACAGGAGTATCCCTGATCACGACGGCGGAGCTCCTAGGTGGGACCTGTTCTATTCAGCCAGTCTAGAACGGGACCACTGTCGGGTAGTGTCAGTTAAGTCAAAGTTTGTCCCTTGGGGACGTTGTTACTCCTTCGGGGAGCAGACCTCCTTCGGGAGTATTGTTTGGTTTTCGCCCCTGGCTCTTCGCCAGAGAGTCAGGGGACTTTTGGAAAAAAAAGCTTGTTTAAACGTGGGTATAATGAGGCTACCCTTTGTCACAACTACCTCCGGGGCACCCTTGGGCAAGGTGCACCTGTATTTGCCCAGTTCAGTTTGGGTTCCCGAAGAGAGTGCGCGTTCCCGATCCCCTGCCGGGCTCGTTCGATCTTTTCGGGAGTTTTGTTTTTGTTACATGTAAATAGTTGTATATACTGTAAATAAACTGTAAATAGTGATTGAGTGTGGCAGGTGGACCCCCCCCCCCCGTCTCCCTCTGCGCTGTGGTTGCCTTCGGGCGTGTTGTTGCCTTTGGGCGTGTGTTGTTTTGGCCTTGTGTTCTGTTCTTTGATGGTTTGTTAGCGGTAACAGACTCTTTTGTTTCCTTTGCTGGGTGTGGATGGTGAGATATTGTTGGCGGTTCTGGGGGTGGTTGTCGGTTGCGTTTTGCTCAGGTCCGGTTTGGGTTCTTTTGTTTCTCAGTGCCTGTTTCTATGTACTTAAAAAGCTCCTGCTACTACTAAAAGTGGTTGTGGAGCTTGTTTAAGCGTGGGGATAGTGAGGTTACCCATTGCCACAACTGCCTCCAGGGCACCCTTGGGCAAGGTGCGCCTGCATTTGCCCAGTTCAGTTTGGGTTCCCGAAGAGAGTGGACGTTCCCGCTCCCCCGCCGGGCTCGTTCGATCTCTTTGGGAGTTTTGTTTTTGTTCATAGTTGTATATACTGTAAATAAACTGTAAATAGTGATTTGAGTGTGGCAGGTGGACCCCCCACGTATCCCTCCGCGCTGTGGATGCCTTCGGGCGTGTTGTCGTCTTTGGGCGTGTTGTTGCCTTGGGCGTGTTTGTTGCCTTTGGGCGTGTGTTGTTTTGGCCTTGTGTTGTTGTGATCATTGATGGTGGGTGTGGCGATGGTTTCTGTTAGCGGTGGCAAAGACTATTTCGTTTCCTTTGCTGGGTGTGGATAGTGAGAGCATGTTGGCGATTCTGTGGGTGGTTGTCGGTTGCGTTTTGCTCAGGTCCGGTTTGGGTTCTTTTGTTTCTCAGTGCCTGTTTCTATGTACTTAAAAAGCTCCTGCTACTACTAAAAGTGGTTGTGGAGCTTGTTTAAGCGTGGGGATAGTGAGGTTACCCATTGCCACAACTGCCTCCAGGGCACCCTTGGGCAAGGTGCGCCTGCATTTGCCCAGTTCAGTTTGGGTTCCCGAAGAGAGTGGACGTTCCCGCTCCCCCGCCGGGCTCGTTCGATCTCTTTGGGAGTTTTGTTTTTGTTGCATGTAAATAGTTGTATATACTGTAAATAAACTGTAAATAGTGATTTGAGTGTGGCAGGTGGACCCCCCACGTATCCCTCCGCGCTGTGGATGCCTTCGGGCGTGTTGTCGTCTTTGGGCGTGTTGTTGCCTTGGGCGTGTTTGTTGCCTTTGGGCGTGTGTTGTTTTGGCCTTGTGTTGTTGTGATCATTGATGGTGGGTGTGGCGATGGTTTCTGTTAGCGGTGGCAAAGACTATTTCGTTTCCTTTGCTGGGTGTGGATAGTGAGAGCATGTTGGCGATTCTGTGGGTGGTTGTCGGTTGCGTTTTGTTCCGGTCCGGTTTGGGTTCTTTGTTCCTCAGTGCCTGTTTCTATGTACTTAAAAAGCTCAAGTGGCTAGCAACGTGGGACCTTTCTATTCAGCCAGTCTAGAACGGAACCACTGTCGGGTAGGTCAGTTAAGTCAAAGTTTGTCCCTTGGGGACGTTGTTTCTCCTTCAGGGAGCAGAACTCCTCCGGGAGTATTGTTTGGTTTTCACCCCTGGCCCTTCGCCAAAGAGTCAGGGGACTTTTGAAAAAAGTGGCTAGCATTAGTAATGCCGGTAGTTTTTAAAACTTATAGAAGGTAACTTCTCTGAGATGTTCTAACCCCGTTGGGTAACTTGTTTTACCAAACCGTTGGTTCCGTATGCTTCCTAACCGGAATTGGGTAATAAAATACCCAACCTAATTGGTTAAATGTTTTACCTAAGAGTTGGGCAAAATTTTTGCCCAATTGGTTGGGCAAAATGTTTGCTTAATTAGTTGGGCAAATGGTTGAGCAATTTTTGCCCAACTAATGAGTAAAACCCTTAACCAACTAAGTTGGGCAATATTTTACCCAATTCCGGTTAGGAGGCATACGGAACCAAAGGCTGGGTAAATTTTTGCCCAGGTTGGGCAACAATTTTTTAGAGTGTGCCTATAACTTGGAAGTAAGTATCATGTCTTTATTGACGTCCTTTGAAATTCTGTGCTTTGCATTTCGTTTGATGGGAGTTCGGAGGGATAAACTGAGCCGCATAACAAAGACTCCTTCTTTGGGCTCGAAGAACTGCAATGGAACAAAGAATGGTCAAATACGGTACCATGCATCGATATTGCTTGCATATTGTGGTTGTGGTAACGCGGTTTACCTTTTATTTTGTGGACGTTACAACTCACTATATGAGGGAGAGGCAAAACGTCGCCTTGCAGACCGAGTCACCGAGCACTTCAAGCCCATCCAAAAGAAAATTAATAAATAAATAAATAAATAAACCTCCAATGTAATCCCCCATCACCATGCTAGAGAAAGGACTTGGCCGATACCACAGCCATTATGTGTCGAGGTTTTGCCCGTGATCGTCTAACTGCAGAAAACCGGCTTCACATGAAGCTGCGAATCTTCTCTCCACACGGTCTTAACGTTAGGATGGACCTTATTTAACTTGTTCCTTTTTGAACTTTTTCTAGATTTACTTGCTCAAGTTACAACCTTAACTGAGAATGAAAAATAAACGAGACTTGCAACTCAACACCACAGAAGAAAGCTTCATAAAAGAAATCTACAAAAAAGGAAGTCAACCGTAGCAGATATCTATAAATAACTAGATGAAAAGAAAGCAAACCTAAACGCAAAACCTCACCAATAAAGGGGCTTGGCGAGAAAATAAAAGACCTGCTTAGCGAGCCCTAACTCTGGGTTTCTTGGTCTAGCAGTCGAAACCATCGTTGACATTAAGACCCATAGGTGAAATAGTTTGCAATTTGTTCCACATCCAAATGTTTTCTAACTGCTTAAGTCTTTCCCGGGAATTATTCAAAATAACCGTCTTATTCTCATAGGAAGCATTTCCTGGAATGAAGGGAGGGTTCAAGGTTTGAAGGATTATAACATTGAAATGACTAGGGGGGTGCGAAGCCAAATGAGAGTACAACTCGGCACAAGACCTGACAAAAATAGAACCTCCACCTCCTTCCCTTACCACCTTCTGAAGGACACTACGGTGGTTCGCCATCCGCTCTTTCAAATTTTGAGTCATTTCGACGTACTGCATACCACACAAATACACAAAATACAATAAACAACCCATGTAGCCATACAATTCGACTCCCTGGTCTTGACTTAAAAACCTTACCACAGGAGTGACTCCGGATAACGCTACAATTAACTAGGTCAGTGCAGAGTTTGCAGTTCCTATTACAATGTTTGCTTGGTCCCACCAGGGAGTTGCTAGCAACTCCCTGGTCCCACTGTGGATGTCCCTCTATTGACTTTGGCACGTACTAACAGCCTTCTCAAATTTGGAGGTTGGCTGAACGCCAGTAAAGGTAAATTTGGGACTTCTTTCATAATAGGTGAGAGATGCAGCAGGGGTTGGTGTTTACGTAGAAGGTCTTTTATGTCCGGTAACCCTGGGTGATATTCAATCACTAGGGGGACCCTTTGAGAAGGCACTTCTCTCCCATAATTCGTCACCTCTCTACATTGAGGGCACGGTCAATTTCACGGGTCACCTTAGAATAGGAGTGACCACGCTTTTGAAGGGCCCTGGACAGTTCCTCGCATCTCTTCCTACTAAGTTCTTGAGTAGAACAAATAGTTTTAACACGTTTAGCAAGGCTAAACGCTAAACTCCGTTTTACATTACCAGGATGGCAACTATCAGCAGATAAGTAAAGCATTGTATCCGTAGGTTTACGATACACATCCGTCTCCAGGACCCCGTCGTTCTTAACAATAACCTTAACATCTAGAAAGTTAACACACTCAGGCGATAAATCAGCAGTGAACCTGATAGAGGGGTGAAAAGAGTTAAGAAGCTTCTCCAAAAAAGAGTAGAATTTATCACTCCCACGACGCCAAATTAAAAAGCAGTCATCTATGTACCTCCAGAACACTTCCGGAAGAAAGTCACATTGCGAAAAAAAAATGACTTTTCAAACTCTGCCAGAAAAAAAAAACATTTTTCTTGAGGACAATCCCTGCCATCCCACAAATGCCGGACACTACGGCCTCTGGAAAGTGTCTCCTACTTAAAAAACTACGTAAAGCCTCAATGCCATCCTGATGGGTGATAGAGGCAGGCGCGGATCTAAGGGGGGGGGGCTTTCCCGGGCACAGCCCTCCCCTTTTTTGCCACATCAACAACAGTAAATACGCAAAAATTAGAATAACATTAATCTAGGAGAATATTCAATATGCCATAACGTCAATTGTTGCCAGCAAAGTTCCAGGGGAAAGGGGGGCAAGCTCTCTAAGTTTTCTAAGGAAATCAAAAGTGTCTTTCAGATACGAATCTATCCCAGGGACAAGGGGGTTTAAAAAATGGTCCACTGATTCCGACAACCGTTCAGTGGGAGACCCATTACCTGAGATTACCGGTCGACCCGGTACCCCCGCCTTGTCCACTTTGGGTAAAAAATAAAACCTGGCAGGCTTAGCGTCTATTGAAGAAGCATAACTCGCCATGTCCGTGGTGATAACAGACTCATTTTGTAATTTTACAAGCAAAGAATTTACAGAGGCCACTATATCATCCATTGGATCCTCTTCAAGTTTAATGTAAACCGAAGAGTCAGCTAAATGTCTCTCACATTCACAAATGTAGCTTTCACTATCCATGACTACAACAGCCCCTCCTTTGTCTGCCCCCTTAATAACCATGTCATTACAATTTTGAAGAATCTTCAAAACCTGAAATTCAGGTATGGAGAAGTTAGAAAAGTAACGATTCTCAGAAGCAGATAAAATATCATTAGTCAGAATGGAAATGGTGGCCTCCAAAATTTGATCACCGGGTGGAGGTTTAAACTGAGAAACCGGTTTAAATTTAGAAACGGGATCCTTCTCAAAAGCGAAACTGAGCCCTTTAGACAAGATCTTGAGTTCTGTAGTAGAGAGATTACGTGTAGACAGATTAATTACTGGGTAAAACTGATCTCCTCATAGTTCTTCACTCGGACATGACTGGTTTGACTTTACCGCATCACACGTTGGCCGTTCCGTTTGCGACCCTGCCTCTGAGGTAATAGTAGAGTCTTCAATTTCGTCACAGTTGGAGCCTTTTGAGAAGAATGTATTGCGTCCTGCTTCCTCGTGTGATGCCCGAGTGGGGGCCTCAATTTCCCAGAAAGTTACAAGATCCCAGGCTAGACTGAGCTCGGACTCTACGGAGTTTTTAGAACTTACCGCTACGGGAAGGGGCCGTATGAATAGTAGGGTAATGCGGGAGGAATCTCTATCTTGCTCGGAAGATATTAGGCTAACTCCAGAGCGTACTGTTTTATCATGGTCTGCACCCGTCGAGACATCACCATCGTTTTCGGAAAGGCTTAATGTCTGTTCGGCATTATCTACGAATGCTGAGTGTATGTACACGGAGACTAATGACGAAATTGAGGACAAGGATGAGACGCCCTCCAGAGAAACACTTACACCGAGTAAGCCTATTACAGCAGGATACCTTCACCGAACAATGGAACCAGTCTTATTACGCGAAGATCAGTTTACCCAGTATATATATATATATATATATATATATATATATATATATATATATATATATATATATATATATATATATATATATATATAACGCTAATTCCCACCTTAAGGGGAAATTGTTATATCTGCTTGTACATAGGGCGAAAAAAAGATAATAAAATACATAAGAAATAAATTCGCCTTAACGTCTAAACATATAATTAACGTTATTTCAATGGCCAGCCATCCGTTCGTGTTAACAGCTAGGTGTCCGTAAATTTGACAACTTTGAAGTAATGGCATCTAGTTTGTAAATCTAAGAGGGCGCCCTTGTAATTTAACGTATTCCTATAGAAAAAGTGTGTGGAAACGTTAAGGCGAAACTTATATTTCACCCGAAAATTTTTTTCCCCTTAAGGTCGACTTTTCAACAACAACTTTCCCCCTAAGTGCCGAATTAGAGAAATATATATATATATTATATACATATACATATATATAGATATATATAGATATATATATATATATATATATATATATATATATATATATATATATATATATATATATATATATATATATATACTTTTGGTAACTGCTCGTTGGCATATTTATGGTGTCGCATTGCATTTTAGTGGTCTTAAGGTATGGTCTCCGAAAATGCCGCACCCTACTCGTTCCAACTGGTCAAGAATGGACTGAATCGAATGCTTATTTTCTTTTTAACTTTAAAATAATCAGAAAATTATTTCCTCTTGACCATATGCTTTAGGAATAAATCTCATTTGGCTGACTATTATTGGTGGATAAACCGTCGAGACTCCAAATTTGGCAAAATAACGGAAGATGCGGAGTCTAGTCCGTTATTTTCCCAAATTTGCAGTGAAGTCGGTTTATGAGGCAATAACCGTACGACAAATGTGGTTTATTCCTATTCTACCGCCACCAAAAATGTGTAAAAAAATTCATTTTTATCAAATTTTTCTGTTTACTGACCGTGCGTTGTGAAATAACAGGTCAGTGTTAAACCAATCAGAATGCAGGGCTCTCAATAACGGATGGCTAGAGATGGTAGAAATAACAATATAGTTCTCCTAGATACTTATATTATAACAACTGAAAGAGGAAAAAAGCAATGCAATATTTGCAAACCTTTGATATGTAGATGGTGCAAAGAATAGGTCTTAGAGCCACGCATGCATAAATGTGTTCCCTCGTTGTAAAATGAAACAGCTGGTATGAACAGTGAACCATTTATTAGCAATTTCATTCCTTGGCTGTATTCTGTGTCCTGAGGCACTTCATTCAAAAAAAGTGGCAGATCATTGAATCTCCAACTGTTAGCAATGTATGACTTATTATAATAGCACCCTTTAAGTAAAGCACTGTCCCAAACATTGACTGAATATGAATATTCTATGTAACTTCCACAACAAAACATAGACTGAAGTATTGTCAAGACACTTATACACAAACACATATCATAAACTAATGCCATACTCTAGTCCTGTGTACTTGGTTGCACGTCGGTTCAAACGTCTGTTAAAGAATGCCTGCTTGTTAACTTGTCGAGTTGAAGCAATGAATACTGTGGATAGTAAAATGAAAGTATAGTTGCCTGACTGCTACAACCGTATCTTCTGCCGTAAAGATTACTTCAAGCATGTGATTTCTTTTTATTTTAAACTACCAAAAAGAAATTAAAGCTTTCGCGTAAGGAACTAATCTAAGATTTAACATTTAAGTAACTACTATCGGTAACTAGATTAGTGCAGAAAAAATTGACAACACATGTAACCAATCAAAAGTACGGTTCGGTTTTTATAGATCTGGTAAGTTGTTTTCCTTGCCCTTTAGAGGGCAAGAGGTTATTTGTAGCGGATTAGAAGAATCGATGGATGGATGAATGCAGAAAGCAAAAGCCAATGTTGTTTTTGCCCACAAACGCAATACATAACAGCTTGCATCATTTAGTTAATTAAAGCTTCTTCCTCGTGCAATTATTTCTTATGACACAGCTCTTTTATGTAGTCATGGCCCATTTTTCAACCACAAATAAAGTTACCATGACCAATTGTATTCAACTAACTGATAGGGAAAGTACGATGCATAAGGTTTGCAACGTGTTCAGCCACTGTTCCTTACTAAGGAAATCGCTTCTCAGATTTGTATTTTTAATAAAATTGTCGCTGTTTTCGCAGTAAACAATAGGATACAGATAGAAAGCTTACTGCCAGGCATTTCAACCTTCAAGATAAATCATGGATTTTCTACTTGCATAGAAATCAATCAGCTACTCCTATTTATTTTATAAAGGGCTCATAATATTATTAACGTACTTTAAACTAAACTAGCTTCCAAAAAGGTTATTATATGCAAAACGAAGTCAAAGTTTCATTTTTAGAAGTTTTCACGGTCCTTTAAACTTTTCTATTTTATTAAGCATATAAAACATACCTTTCAGCTCTCCAAGTGTTGATATCGTTACTCGATAGTTTTTGTGTTGGAATTGAGAATGAAAACCCTGCTAGCAAGCAAGCGCGGTTTTACGGGGGAGGGGAGCTTTGGGGGCTCAAGCCCCCCCAAAGTTCGCTCAAGCCCCCCAAAATTTTCAGAGGTTGTGTTATGCTATACTTTTTTGTGTGTACTGAGAAAAACAAAATTGCCCAATACAATTGTGCACATCTTGGTCCAGTGGATTTAGTTTGTCAAGGGAAACTGTCTTCTGTGTCTCGAAATCACATATTAGGTTCACGATTTCATACAATGGAAGTTGGGTCAGATAAGTAACATAAGTAACATCTATGATAGTATGTACGTACATGTAAATCAAGTTAACGGATTAATCATATGTTGGAAGTTCAAAACGAGCCATTTCGTCGCTGATCTCGTCAAGCTATACTAGCAGTCCTTTTAAGTCAAATCTACAGGCCGAATCGTTATTCCCATTAATGTGAACAGGTCCAGTTGCTCGTATCTCTCAGTAACGTTTGCTACATTCTTCCAAATAAAAAAATATATATTCCTGTATATATAGGTTACATCTATGTCATGGTCAGGGGCGGTGCCACTCAGGGGGAAGGGAGGCCCATTCCCCGTGTAATTTGCAGGAAAAGAGAAAAAGAGTAGGAAAAGAAGACGTAAAGGAGAAGAAAAGAGGAGGACGGGTTAGGCCTATATCTGATCCATATAGTTAATCCAGAGCTTCCAAGAGGCCATATTCCGGTTTCTACCAGCCTTTAGATACGATTTTATAATGCACAAATAAAGCAAGGCAAATTTTCTTAATAGTTCGAGAATATTTCTGTGGACGCCACGCACGTATTTTTGCGTAAAACTTTCCCCGACTAGAAGGCAGTAATGTGTCCAAAAGGGGACTTCGGGAGGTTTGTTGATACATACACTTAGACAAAAAAGTCTCCTCTTTCACCTAACCAAAAATATTGTGGATGTTTTGAACCCATATGATCGGGTCCAAAAATATCCCAAAGACAACACCATTTTTGCATCTAAGCAGCCTTCAAGTAACCAAAATTTTTCAAAAGGGGAGGGGAACCCTTCCCCTTTGACCTATCCCCTAGAACAGCCCTCTTTTACCCAACCAAAAATTAGAATTCACGAAGTTATGAACATTTTCCAGCCATATATAGCAGTCAAAACTGTCCCGAAGACCGCACCATTTTGCATCTTAGCAACCTTAAAGTAACCAAAATTTCTCACAGGAGAGGGGAACACCCCTCCCTTTAGACCTCTCCCCTAGGAAGGCCCTCTTTCCCCCAACCAAAAATTAGAATTCACAAAATTATGAACATTTTCCAGCCATATATATCAGTCAAAAACTAACCCAAAGACCCCACAATTTTGCATCTTAGCAACCTTAAATTAGCAAAAATTTCTCAAAGGGAGGGGAACACCCTTCCCCTCAGACCACTCCCCTAAGAAGGTCGTCTTTCCCCCCAACCAAAAAATTAGAATTCACAAAGTTATGAACATTTTCCAGTCATATAGTCAAAAAGTTACCTAAAGAACGCACCATTTTGCATCTTAGCAACCTTAAATTAGCAAAAATTTCTCAGAGGAAGGGGATACCCCTCCCCTTAGACCCCTCCCTCACGACGGCGATCACTCAACCCATGCCCCCTATCAAAATAACCTTGCGCCGTCCCTGGTTATGGTACTGTTTTTATTATCATTGGTTTCAGCGTGCGCGTGGCCGATTTACATATTTGAGAGAAAATTTTATGATTCTTCCGTTTCAAGCCCCCCCCCCCTAGCCCCCCAAAAGTCTCGATCTAGAACCGCGCCTGTAGCAAAGCTATATTCTGAAGCCACCTGTGAATTGGAAGTTGTCTCAGGACTCACATGCAAAATAAGGGGGCTAATTATGAAATGTTCTAATGTTCCAAGACTGTGTGTAACTTTAGATGTTGTAATTTGTCGGAATTTTTCTAATTTTCAAAATGCTTCTAAATTTTTAAGCTGTAGTAATTTTTTTTTAAAAATAATGGTAACACTTGCAAGTATTATGGACTGTTTAAGAGGAAATTCCTTTCCCTCCATGTGAGTACATTATTTACTTTGCATGTACATATATGACAATAAAGGTAATATGGAAAATGTTGTGGACGGACCCATTGTGTCCACCATTTGGAGAGAGCGCTTACACAAGAGTAATGTCAAGATTAGCAATCCTAGAGAAGATGGCACCTGAGGCGAAACTTTCCTCTGTCACCCAGTAATGGGAGAGGAGTCTAACGGTGGTGGGCTTTTTGTCCCTTTTAGGAAAAAATGTTGTAATGCTTAGTGGCCCATGATACGATCAGAATTGTTCTTCTTACTGAATGTTCTTTGTACTCCGTCCAAAAGGCTGATTGATGGCTGTTATTACTGATATGTTTCGAAGTATATTTCTCCCTTTGCAAGAGTTTTTGGTTACCAAAAGAGGCTCCATTGAAACAAAGCAAACCCGGGACTACTTTTGACATAGCATTGCACTAACGGTTTATTTGGAAATTCCTATCATTTACTGAATGTACCTAAATCTTTTTTGATTGCTTTTTATTTGCACTGAAGTCTGTCTCCCCTTTAGGGCTGGTACTCAGACGACAGCAGCTGGCCATCCGTGAGTACGTCGCTGAAAGTTACCTTGCAAAACGATAATGACTTTTCATATGCTCTAGTGAAAGGTAACAATACATGCGGCCATGTCTAATTTTAAAGGGTGGTTACCCTGGTCCTTTTTTACATTATCCAAACAATATGATATTTTTCTCAAGGTTTGTGCTGTTCGGTACTTGGCATTGTGCATTCTTGGTATCTATTCGCAATGTAAGAAATGCGTTAATGCCTATCATTACATGTAGTCCAAGTTCAAGAGTTTTGCCTAATCAGGAAACGTCCTACCCGTGTCAATATGCCCACATGGGCCCGTAAGGACAAACAACTGACTAAGATATGAGATCCTTGTTGACCCCACTTGGGAGCCGTGGGGGCTTGCTCTCATTGGCCTATGAAGTTTTTGCCACTGTGCCAAGTTATGGGGCTACATGGAAAGACGTTCCACATGAAAAATGAACCATCTGCCCACATTAGCCCATTGAATGTTTTACCATACCCATGAAGAACCATACAACCCACAAAGAGCCTTGGACCCTTGGTCCCATGCGGGCAGGTTAACAGACAAAAAAAAATTTCCTTTCCAAATTGTTTTAACGTGATTAAAGAGGTTCTACTAACCGATACGTATAAGTCTATGAATGTTGTACTTTCATTTGTATGCGTAATATTGTCTTATCATCTAGTTCGGTGTACTGGCTTGCATACGTATTACATATGGCAATATAAGTTCAACCTTACACAGAGTGACCTAGTCAAATGACTTTGTTTATTATTAATGAAGTTTGTTTTCGCTTTCGGAGCATGATTTCACACAAGCAACGAGCATTTCCAATAGCACAGTGTGTACGACGTGATTTACCATGCCTTTGATATAGTTGATTTGCAACCACACCCTGTACGATTACATATGTTTTTCCGAGAGCTCGAGTAGTTCGAATCAACGGTTACGATCCTTTACCTCAAGGCGGACACATCAGGATTATATTTATTAGCTAGTAACGGATGTCACAGGGGTAAGTTCCCATTTGTTTTGTCTTTGGTAAAAGTGTCCTAAGCCCATACGCATACACAGTAGTGGTTTTAAAGGAGGACCGGGTGGCGTAGTCCCCCTCCCCCTGCCAGTTGGGGAAAATCACTCAGTTGGGGGATTTAAGTTAAAGGGGGAAAGAGAAAGAGATTAAAGAGATGGAGAGAGATGATTGACAAAACAGGAGAAACTAAGAATTATTTAACTGAACCATATTATTCATTTTGTCGTTAACTCTTAACACTCCCGTACAGCAAGCCCCTCGTCCCCGCCCGTTAATCATTTGTCAGTATCGATATTAGGACCCGTGACGCAATTACTAGTTGTTTTGTTTTGACAGTGTGAGGCTCGTGCGGATTTTGTGAGCTTGTAAATAACAGTCCACGTGGCTAGGGCAGGTTGGATAAGGATGAAACAAAACACAACTGAGGCGAAATTTTTGTCAAGATGACGGAGTTTGCAATTCCGTGTATTACGGCGTGTTTAGGATGCCAAAAATTTTAAATTCATTCTGTGCATGATAGTATTCTCGGTGAATATATTCTTTCGTTTTGTTCCTGACTTTGCTGGCGGTCTCTAATTCGCGCCTAACCGTGGATCTGTACCGCCCTGATTCCGCGTCTGCCCCTAGAGTGAACAGTTTCATAGAACGGCAACAAGTAGAAATCCTGTGACAGAGGGAGTTAATAAACTCTCTGCAGAAACTTAATAGATGCACAATTGAAGTTGCAATTTTGTGTTTTAGAAATTTAAAGGGTCATTTCCTACAATCTTGGGATATTGGGATACCAGATTTACTTTCCGGTAGTTGTCGATAAAAGCATTATATGCTACACAAATTAAAAAATGGCACTAGCAGAACGGCTGTGTCAAATTTGTCCTAATGGCTTAGATCGCAGTTTCCTAAAATCTGGGACATTTGGGATGCCGAATAATTTCTCATACTGGCGACTCACGCATGGTACAAGACACATTCCAGTCAGTGTTGTTGTAAAGTGGAGTTTCCTGCAATCTGGGGCTAATGAAATGGCAAATTGTCTGACCTCAGTTCTACCCTCGGCCTGGATGAGATCGGTTTGGTTCTGCACAGTCCCCGGGCCCTCTGTAAAAATTACCCCGGCCTATGACAAATTCCTGAAACGACTAATGTCGTCCCTTTTTAATGTGCTTAATTCGAACAGAATCGTCAAAGTGTCACATTTGAGAGTTTTTTCATCGGCGGTCAAACCACATGCTATTTTTTTTTACAAAAAGGGAGTTCGTCAGGCTCATTTACAAATATCAGCTGATAACTAAAAATTCTTTTTATATTTTTCACAAGTATCGTTCATGATGTTGCTGATCATGAGTTGCATATCGTCTTTATGAATTCATCAACATTACTGTCACGTGATGTCAAAGGGCCTTACATGGAGTAGCACACCTGGGAATACTTATTCAAGTTTGTCCTAAGCTTGCTTGAACCCGCCTCGATGTCTTGCTTTGATTACATGGTTTTGTATATTGAAGTATGGGGCTAACGTTTATGAGGTCAGTAGAAAGACAATAAACAAAATTTGACATTGTTCTCTAGGGCTTCTATCACGGTGGATTATAAAAGACATGGTCTCTACAATACTTTTCTTAAAGACGAACCCTCTTTTGGCCTCCCCCTGATATTTGGTCAACGATCCTATTATTTGGTAATACTTGTGACTGTGAGATATAATCCTCTCCAACAATTTGGTTGTATTATGGCAATGTTGCAATTACATAGCCTCACAGGCTACGTCCCTGGAATCGTCCTAAAGATTTCCGTGATTTGTCACGCACGAAGATACAAACGCATACACTTCGGGGAAAAAATAATCCCTTTTAGCACACAATCTCTATAAAGCGGATTAATACACGACTGCAAATGTTTTCCGACATTTTACTTTCCCGTGATTTGTAATTATCACAGGGACGTTCTACTTGTCCATGATCGAAACCATCAAGGACCAAGACAAGGTGTTGTCAGCAATCACAGCATAGATTGTGACTTTGTGCAATAAAACTTAGCGACATTTTCGACAGGATGAATTTTTGTTATGCATTTTATGAAGATGATTACGATTAACGCCTGCAATCTAGCTTAATTTAAATAATCACTTTTAGATGATACATGCGCCGAGTAAAACGATTAAAGCTCAGCATCATGGCTGTCATTTTCTGTTACGGTCTCCAGCACGCACGGGAAGTACCACGTATCTGCTTTAGGTGTTCAGCTCGTTCACCCAGTGCTTCCATGGGTCTACTGCCAAAGCAAGTACAGTGTAGTGCACCACTGACATGTAAAGTTGATTAGACGGATCAAACGGGCGTACATGACTGCAGTTCTTCGGAACTATTTTGCTGTAAGATGAGAGACTCTACACTCTTAAAAAGTTGGGTAATTTAAGTTTGGCACTTGTGTTTATCACCAGTGTTGGGCAACTCCTTTTACCAACATTAAGGCTTTTTCAGCGAAACACAATAAACAGGGATTGACCAATTATGAATAAAAGTTTTTTGCCCAACTTTGGGCAATTTTCCCGCTCAAATTTTGCGCAATCCCCATACGTAAGTGTGATAAAAGCATTGAACATATAGACATGTGAACGTTACGTGAGAACTTACGTATCTCACGTCCACAGTCATAGCTAGTTCATGGAACGACGACAGACTCAATGATGGAGGTCTCAGATTACCTCGAGGAATGCTGGTTGGGGGGGGGGGGGGTTGTATTGTGTTTGAGAGTAAATATGAGCACAATGTATTTTGTGTAGTATTTGATGCCTTTATCGAACTTATAATCAAAACGGTTAAGGAAGAACTAGGTACCGCAAGTGAGCCCAGGCTCTAATCTTTAGGCCCACCTAGACTAGGCTAGCTTAGCCTAACGATAGGCTAGGGTACTTTAACATGTGAGTATGAGCTAGATTAACCTAGACTCGGTTAGTCTAACTAATTGGGCTTGGGCTTACTAACAGCATCATGCTTTTCCCTGATCCTTTGATTATAAGTTCGATACAAGCATTGAATGCTGCACATGCTATCCTTGTGCTCATATTTACTTCAACACAATCTTCGAGGCTCCAATCTCTCATTCTTTAGGATACCCTTACAAAAAAAGGGTGACATGCCACATGTGAACACACATAATCACGTGTGACAGAGAATATGAAAATTTATAAGGAAAAAAGGGTTGTTATGCGTGGTGACACATGTGGTATTGGAACCAATCTGACACACAGGACCACGCTTTTGCCTGCATGATTGTCACACCTTGAAATCTGGGTCAAAGTGGGGAAAGCTGTGTCAAATTGACACATGTGGCACACCAGGGCAAAGTGTGGCAAACAAGGCCAGTGAACGAAATCGAACTATTGAATTCACTTTACTCAGCACCACACTTCTCCACACATCTCCATACTTTGCCTACTTTACCCCAGTTTGCCTCCTGTTACACGCAAAAATTCACAGAAATTTCACGCCTCTCCACACCCCACCATAGTTTTGCACAGTTCGACACAGTATTTTACGTGTGGTATTGGAACTTTTGCCACACAATTTTTTGTAAGGGTAATCAGAGATTTTTGCAATGTAGGGCATACATATGGCCAGCCATAAATTACCCCATTAAAAGAATGCTTGCCCAACTAATATCACTAAATTTTACCAATAAAAGGTACGTTTTAACCAATATTGGGGGAAGGAACTGTTGGGTAATTTTGGGGTCGTTTTGTTGGTCAAACTATTTTACCCAACCATTAGGTAAAGCTATTACCCAACGGTTGTTGGGCAAAATTTGCCCAAAATTGGTTTGGACTTATACGTTTATCGGGGCCGGGGGGTGTAGCTTAGTAAAAGTTTGAAGAATCCATGAAAAAGATGACTCATATAAGCTTCTTCGGCTTTACTAGTTTATTAAAAGTCAGAGAGAAACTCCTTTCTCTGACCTATAGGTTTCACTCCATGAGATAAGAACATATTATAAGTGAAAATACAGTACGGCTGATGATAGTAGACTCTCTCAAACTTTGGAGGTCCTAAAATTATCAGAAGCCTAGCTGGAGAAGACCAGCAGACAAAGCTGCGGAACTGTACGTATTACTTAATTTACTCCTCCCTTTCTGAATGCTGGTTCTACTCTGTCCAGAAAGGGTGTTCCCTAAAATTGGTTTCTAGACAGTGTTGTCTGGAAACTATGGGATGGGGGTTCCTGATTGGACTTAGTCCTGCACATGCTTAACAGACTGGCCAATGGGAAAAGTTTGCAAGGAGAGGGACCCAGACAAGCGACCTCTATTTCAACATTTGGGCATGACCTGTAAGGGTCACAAGATGGGCTTCATCGAAACCATCGGTGCCAAATAATCTGACAGCACATAGAATTTATTGCATGGAAATGCCGAGTAAATGGGCCTAAACTGTTAACACCTGACTGCTTAAATTCCCAAAGAAAACTCCCTTAAGTGGAATGTCGAAGAGAGGTATTTTAAGTGGAGATTAGCCCTATTATTTGACACTAAACTTTAACAGTGGCTTTCAGAGTACGTGACAGAACATAGTCTAGATGAGGGGAATAGTTGATAAAAACAAATCAGGACATGAATGCCACGCACAAGTTTCATAGGCTATTTCACCTAAATTCATCACATCAGGTTAACTTGAAGGCCATTCATAGCCTGGACCATCAATCTACTTACAGCATGAGGCTTATCCGTAGTTGATCGCCACCTGTAGTTAAGTTGACACATTGAATAGTGTACGTTGCACTATAGAGTGCAAGGGCAACTGAACAAGCCTGTGCATTACCAGAGTGTTGCTCTGGCTGGTAATTATGCCTACATAAAGTAGTATACATGTGCCGTGACTGCATTTTTCTTTGTAAAGACGATTTTGGAAGAATGCAGGGTCCTAGTTGATAAATAATTGTCACCGGTATACAGTACATGTCTCTCCGTAACACAGATCTCGCATGACCTTTGGTGAGTAACATGGGCAAGGTGTTCTGATGAGTCAGTTTTAGACCGACCGCATGAGGACCACTTTTAACTGAGTTTTCATTTTAGCCTATAACAATGGGATAGCCAGAACTCAGTCGCTTTTCACATGCTACTAGAAGGTTTCATTCGAACTCATCGTGAGGCTACGTAGTGTTACTAACAATCCATTTCACCTGTCATACATTCTCATCCATCTTCACCTTTTCATCCAGGGCCCAACACTAACCCTTGCATTTTCATCCATTGACTAACAAAGCCATTCCAATCCATTTCATTGCTTCATTCCACTACACTGCTCTGCCTTAAGTAACTTAGTAATGTAGACCCATTGTTTGTTACACCTGGCTAGCTTGGGCAGCAATTTATCTTTTGTGTTGGTTTAGGGGCTGGGTTCTTGATTTCTTATGTGTAGGCAGAGCTGTCCTGGCTGCCAAGGTGTGAGGGTCTCGGTCTCGGTCTCGGTCTCGGTAACAGTCGTGGTGTTTGGTTTGGAATCTACTCTGTTTGACTTTGATAATTTTTACAAGGGAGTTAAGTGAGTAAGTTGTTTATATTATTTTGACCCTTTCTGAATTCTTGCTTCTCATTCCGTTACCTGAAAGCACAGGTTTTAATTTTAAATTATACTGTAACTACCTTGAAGGAAGCCTCCTCTCTTTTTTTATTGTGGTTTGTAGTTCTAGAACCCATAGCGGACGGGCCACTGTAACAAATTTTGGTAGTACAGATGGGGTGTAGTATCCTATTTGCTGGTGGATTTTATTTTGTGAGTGTTCCATCCAGGGTTCTATCATTATTGTAATTGCAGTAAGAGGTCATTGGAATGGAGTCTGCAAAAAAATTAAAAAGTGAGATAAGGAGGTTAGAAAAGGAAATACAAAAGAGAAGCATGAGAATTCTTGAAGGGTCAAATTTTAATTCGCCGGCCCTCACACCTGGTGGGCAAGAGGAAGACGGGGCAGCTCTCCTCACTAGCACAAGGGTGAGTACTTTTGATTCTTTGGATAAGGATAGTGATTTAGATAGGGGTCAAGGCAGTAGGAGGCCAGTAGTTAAGCCTAAAGATTATGATGGCAAGAGTAATTTTGAGGATTACAAAGTTCATTTTGAATTGTGTAGTGATGTTAATGGATGGAAGGAAAAAGAGAAATTACAGTTTTTCCTTGTGCAGTTGCAAGGGGAGGCTGTGCAATTCTATAGGGATATGCCGGACTCTGCTAAGGCAGATTATCAGAAGGTGTGTAACTTATTTCAAGTACGATTTGGTTCACATGGGCAGAAAGATTTGTACCGTGCTCGCCTCCGAATTCGTAAGCGAAAGCAGGGTGAACCGCTCGTTGAGCTAGCTGCTGATATTAGAAGGTTAATTAATGCTGCATATCCCGATATGCCACCAGAAGTAAAGAATGAATTGGGTAGTGACTACTTCATTGAAGCTTTAGATAATGCCGTGCAGCGTACGGTTGTAAGGAGACGTAAACCCACGTCATTAGAGGCAGCACTAAAGGTTGCAATGGAGGAAGAAGCAATTATGCAATTAGAAGCCTCCAGAAAAGGCCCAAATTTAGTAGCTTCTACAGGTGAAACTAGCCATATGCAACAAATGCTTAATGAGTTAGCTACGCAAGTGTCACAACTGAATGATAATATCCAACAGTTAATGCAGAATAAGGTTGAAGTACAAGGCTCCCACGTACGTGGGCGGGGTTGCTGGAATTGTGGTGAGTTAGGTCATTTTAGGAGGAATTGCCCACAAGGGTATGGCAAATATGGGGGACCGCCGTTTAATCCACCCTCATTTCAACCTTATTACCCCCACGAGGGACCGTTAAACTAAGAGGAGTTGTTCATGGAGCCGATGACCAACTCGAGGGCGGTATCGAAAACAAGGCTCGGGCTGTTGGCCAAACCATTTTTGCTTATGGGCGGGTAAATGGAGTGGATGTAAAATTTTTGATCGATACTGGATCTAAGTTTACATTGTCACTTGCCGATGTATGGCAATTGTTGCCTGACTCAGTCAGGAGGTCACTAGAACCATGTCATCTTCCTCTTGTAGGAGCTGGGGGTGAACCCCTCAAGGTGCAAGGCAAAGGGTTAGTAAACTTGGCCTTGGGGAAGGTTAGGACAAAACACACCATTTATGTAGCAAATATTGTAAATTCTGGGATTCTGGGTAACGATTTTCTTAAAGGTCATGGGGGAATACTCGACCTCCATAATGGATATCTTCAATTTGGTAGTGAGTATGTGAAATTATTACATGAGGACCAATTAGCAATGACCAAATGTTGTAAAGTAACTCTGGCTGAAACTGTTACCATTCCCCCGGAAGTGAAATGATTTTGCCGGGGAAGATCCATGTTCCCTGTCCGGATATGAAAGAGGGGGTCATAGAAGTTTCAACCAAGTTCCAAGAAAAAGACGTGGGTTTATTAGTTGCTCATACGTTTGTTAAAGTGAAAACTAATGCTAAAGTACCTGTGCGGGTAATGAACTTACAGCAGGAGCCTGTAACGGTATACAAAGGGACAGGTTTGGGGCTTCTTCACCCTTCGGAAGAGGTTGAATTTGGGAACTGTAATGGAGGGATGAATGGAGAACACCATTCCCCCATTGGTGAGCTTTTTAATCATAGTACCAAAGATTTGGATGACAGTGAGAAGGAAAGGGTGTGGCAATTTCTGGAAAGGAACAGGGATGTGTTCTCCCTTGAGGGGGAGCTGGGAAGGACGAATACGGTTTTCCACCATATTGAGACAGGGGATGCAGCCCCCATTAAGCAACATGCTAGACGATTCCCTGTGGCTCAGCGGGCTGAGGTAGAAAATAAAGTTCAAGAAATGTTAAATGCTGACATTATTACTCCTTCTATTAGCCCCTGGTCTAGCCCAATAGTGCTCGTGCGGAAAAAAGATGGCTCCACCCGTTTCTGCACAGACTATTGGAAACTTAATGAGGTAACTAGGAAAGATTCATACCCCCTGCCTAGGATTGAGGAAAGCCTTGAGGCATTAGGAGGTAGTAAGTGGTTCTCTACCTTAGACCTAGCCAGTGGATACTGGCAGGTAGAAGTAGCCCCCGAAGATCGCCCTAAAACTGCATTTACAACTGGGAGACAGCTTTTTGAATACAAAGTTCTTCCCTTTGGGTTAACGGGGGCACCTACAACCTTCGAAAGATTAATGGATAATGTTCTGGCTGGCCTTCACTGGGAGACTTGTTTGGTGTACTTAGATGACATTATAGTGTTCAGTGAGTCATTCGACTCGCACCTCGAAAAGTTGCAACAAGTCTTTGATCGGTTGAAAGGGGCGAACCTCAAGCTCAAATCCACCAAGTGTTCTCTATTCAAAAGAAAAGTAAAGTACCTTGGGCATGTCGTGTCAAGTGAAGGTATATGTACAGATCCTGAGAAGGTAGAGGTTATTGAAAATTGGCCCACCCCAAGTAATGTCACAGAGGTGAGGAAATTTCTGGGTTTGTGTAGTTACTATAGGAAATTTGTCAAGAATTTTGGGCAAACAGCTGCTCCCCTACATCATTTAACGCAAAAGAAAGTTGGATTTAGGTGGACTGAGGAGCATAGTAAAGCTTTTAGAGATTTCAAAGCGGCTTTGACTAGTAGACCTGTTTTGGCCTATCCAGACTTTTCTCAACATTCAATTTGTACTGGATACAGATGCCAGTAATGGTGCAATTGGGGCCGTACTGTCTCAGGTTGGGGCTGATGGCAAAGAACATGTTATTGCCTATGCAAGTAAGAAACTCACAAAATCTGAAGTCAAATACAGTACTACTAGAAAAGAACTTCTTGCAGTAATCAAATTTGTAAAACAGTTTAGACATTACCTGTTGGGCAGGAAGTTTGTTCTTAGAACGGACCACAATTCTTTGAGGTGGTTGTTTCAATTTAAGGAGCCCGAGGGTCAAGTGGCCCGTTGGTTAGAACTCTTGAGTGAGTACGATTTTGAAATCGTCCACAGAGCTGGTACCCAACATAGAAATGCTGATGCCCTCTCCCGTATGCCACTTGTTAAGGAAGAAATGGTCCAGACTGAGGAGCTGCAGAGGGGCAGGGGCGGTTTGTGCCCCAGTGGTCTTAGCTGGGGATAAAGGGGACTTATTAACTGCCCAAAAAGCCGATCAGCATTTGAAACCTGTAATCCAGTGGCTAGAAGAAGGACGACGGCCAAGTAACCATGATGTGCCTGCCTTTAGTAGGGAAACAAAGGCTTATTGGTTCTTGTGGGATCAGTTAAAGCTTGTAAATGGTGTTTTATCATGACAACCCAGACCAGGGTGTAAAATTTAGGCAAATAGTAGTACCTAAGGCCATGAGGCAGGAAGTGTTTCTCAAAGCCCATAGTTCAGTAACTGGCGGACACCTAGGGCGAGTCCGTACATTTGCCAAGGTACAACAACAATATTTTTGGATTGGCTATAGAGAGGACATTGGTCTATGGGTACGGCAATGCACGTAGTGTGCGAAACGTAAATCACCCACTCGTAGACCCAGGGCCACTTTGGCAAATTTTAGTTATGTGGGCTTTCCTATGGAAAGAGTGGCGATTGATATTATGGGACCTCTGCCAATGTCTAAGAGAGGGAACAAATTCGTTCTAGTTGTAACTGATTATTTTACTAAGTGGGCTGAGGCCTATGCCCTCCCGAATCAAGAGGCTGCTACTTGTGCTGATGTACTAGTGAAAGAATTCTTTTGCCGATTTGGTGTACCATACTCAATCCATAGTGACCAGGGGCGCAACTTCGAGAGTGGCCTGTTCCAAGAAGTATGTAAATTGTTGGACATTAATAAAACAAAAACAACTGCATATCATCCCCAGTCGGATGGCCTCGTTGAACGTTTGAACAGAACTTTAGCCACAATGCTAAGTATGTACGTGAAAGAGGAACAAAATGACTGGGATGAGTACCTTCCTATGGTCATGTCTGCTTACAGATCAAGTATGCAAGAAAGTACCAAGTACAGCCCAAATTTCTTAATGTTTGGTCGGGAAGTGAACTTACCATTGAATCTGTTATGTCCGACACCGGAACAAGATGAGTATGATTCAGACAGTTATGCAAAAAATTTACAGAATTGTTTTGAGAAATCTTTTCAGACTGTTCGAGAGCACTTGGGAGATGTTCAACGTAGACAAAAGAAGCTGTATGATATGAAAAAGTGGGGGCAGCCTTACGCCGAAGGTGACAATGTTTGGCTATATGTTCCAGCTAGGAAAAAGGGGCTAAGTCCTAAACTGCAACAGTTTTGGCAAGGACCATACAAAATTTTGAAGCGGGTCTCAGATGCTGTTTACCAAATAAAGAGACTGGACAATGGAAAAAAAATTCTGGTACACTTCGATAGACTTAAGCCATGTTATTCCGCTCCGCCACAGGTAGCTTCAGGGGAAACTTTTGATATACCTTTTGGCAATGCAGAAGAAGTCGAACTAGACTATGATCAGGAACATTTACCTCTTTCCACTTCTGCAGACCCCGATGCAGTGCCTCAGAGGCGAATTAGACATATGCCTGCATGGACAAAAGACTACGATATGTATTAGTGGGTAAACTTAACAAGTGGTACAGAATGCCTGTTGTGCAGGAAGTGTGACATGCGTGAACTACTCGACCTTGTTCTTTGTAGCCATCTATCAACGCTGTCTACATCGTCGGAGTGCTGGATAGTAAAGCTAGGATATTATACCCTATAGTTTGGACAACCTCTGAACATTTACTCTTTTCAGATATGAACTAATTATGACTCTTTTATGTTATATGTGAGCATTACAAATTTTGATTGCTGTTTCAGTGAATGGTGGAGACATATATGAAATGGACTTTTCTTACAAATGGTGCGTGGTGTGTAAATAATGTATATATTGTGTATTGCAAATGTGCCTCCTACTGCCTACCCCTAAAAATATGTTATGAGTTTGAAGCCTATATTTTAATGTTAAAAGGACTCGGGGTCGAGTTTTTGAGGAAGGGGGGCAGTGTTACTAACAATCCATTTCACCTGTCATACATTCTCATCCATCTTCACCTTTTCATCCAGGGCCCAACACTAACCCTTGCATTTTCATCCATTGACTAACAAAGCCATTCCAATTCATTTCATTGCTTCATTCCACTACACTGCTCTGCCTTAAGTAACTTAGTAATGTAGACCCATTGTTTGTTACACCTGGCTAGCTGGGCAGCAATTTATCTTTTGTGTTGGTTTAGGGGCTGGGTTCTTGATTTCTTATGTGTAGGCAGAGCTGTCCTGGCTGCCAAGGTGTGAGGGTCTCGGTCTCGGTAACAGTCGTGGTGTTTGGTTTGGAATCTACTCTGTTTGACTTTGATAATTTTTACAAGGGAGTTAAAAGTGATTTCTAGTTACTGCTGATATTTGTGTGAATATCAGACTTTCAGATGATATAAAGGTCATTAAAAACGTTTTTTATTTCCGCTGAGCATCGCGCGCACACTAATCCGAATGCAGGTTCGATGATTATCAAAACAAACGTAAACACCTGTAATTATATCATATATCAGGACACAAGGGCTGCAATCATGAGGACAGGGAGACTATTTCCTTGTATGGTGCTGAGGTGGAATACCCTAGCTGAATCCACCCCATTTTAGTTCATTAACTGCAATTGTATTTCATGATATTTGTGAGTGTTTGTGATGTTTGGGGGTTGCTGACATGGGTCGTCCAGTTGTCTTCTGAGAAGTTACGTTCTTGTCTTTTTCTTGTATTAAAATATTTTAAGGTCACGTATGATACCTGCGACTCCAAACGTAAGTTTACATAATGTAACAGCAGCATTAAGATGCTGACACCTTGACTCGATCCACACTTATATCCCTAAACTTTGTAAGACTTTGCCTCGTTTCATGTGATAATCTCATCTTGGCCGACGGTCAATGTAGAATGTACCCCTGCTGGTGTTCTGCATTAACTTCTTTCGATTTCATCTGTCAAGTGTGCGAAATAATATCTTCGTGTAACATAAAACCCTTATGACATACCAGACAAGGAAATAGTGTCCCTGTCGTTACCATATTGCATAAGCAGTAGCTGATCAAACAACTGAACGAAACGGAAAGAAGTCGTTACCATATTCGAAAAAAAGTTTGACGCACTGTTTTAGTAAAGGTACTTAATGTTTCCTTATATGATATTTTCAAATGATTACAGCAGAGAAAGTGTAAACCATCAATTAAACTGACAACTTGTTTGACAACCGCTCAAGTAGCATGCTTTTCTTATTGTGCACTTAAGTTTGCTTAACTTTCAGTAAGCATAACAACAACTCCGGCTGTATATTCGCTTTGTCAAAAATGATAGATTTATTTTTCAGATTCCAGGAAGAATGAAGACTATGGTATCAAGTGTCAAAACTCATATTAAGCATCCAAACAAAAACTAAACTAAGGAATACTCAAACACCGAAAATTCTGTTTCTAGTCATTCTAACAAACCAAATGACAAGTACATGAATTATTTGATATTACTTTATTGGTTTTATTGCAACACCAGAATACTTGAAGATTTGTTTAAAGGACTGGAATATTTTACAAACTGTAGAAGCTGAAAAAAATTAGTTACCGACAACAAAACTGAAATAAAGAAGGAGAAAGTCACACAATATATTTTCACCCCTTTTCAACGATATGACATTGTTATTCACAGTCAGTGTTCGAAAAGCTGATAAAAGTGAGTTCATAAGGATATTATCATCCCCTATATTGTCTTTAAACTTTGTATGTAAATTAAATAAAGTTTACTTCACATAGTTAGCTTGATCTTGGTTTCTCTCTTCCATGAAAGTTGCTAATAAAAGCCATAAATCAGTAATACCCTGCTACGCAGCAGGCTATGACAAAGGGAAATCAACAGCGCTTGTCGCCTGACGACCAAATAGTGTTCCTTGTTGTCATTATTCCTAAATATGTTTCGCTTTGTTTAACATAACACGTTCATTTATTTTACACTAGGACGGTGTTACCTGAGTGCTTGAATAGACGTGAATAGATATAATGGAACAGGAAGAGCACAAGTTTGCATCTAAGCTCCTTCTTAGTGCAAACGATCTCAAAATCGGCGACAAGCCTTTCTTCAGAGAAAATCCCAAAAGCCAGTCGACTGTAATGACCTATTAGTCTTTCATACACAAGGTTCTCTACCCTGGCAGGGCCGTAGCCTGCGGGCGTAGGGGGCAACTGCCTCCCCCCCCCCCGGGATTTCCCAAAACAAAAATGAAAATTGGCTTACTTGAAAAAAATACTAAAATGCTGAAAATTTCACTGCTCTTTGTTCCCAAATTTTCCCGGGGAGGTCCCCGGACCCTTGCCTTGGATGCATTCTTAGGCGGGTTTCTCGTTCTGACGAATAAACTTTCTTCTACAAGATACATCGCTTGAATACACCATCATGTACGCTAGCTAAAGATAAAATAGCCTTTTATTACCTTACCTTAACTCACATGAGCTGGTTAAGAAAAATCAATTTAAAGGGCATAAGCAGTCCCTGCAAACTTATTTTGAGACAACAGCTACATCTCACAAATATCCTATTATTTTATTTCAAGTATCTTTCTTGATATGTTATAACATAAGTATTGCATATTCAAGGTAAACCAAGAAGTTACTCTGTACGTGAATTTCACAACACAATGAGAAATATGTTGAAACATGATTCTCGAAAGCCATTCATGAAATAGGATACCCGGATACAGTCATGAAAATTGGGGTGAATGCTTTTTCCCGTTCAATCAAATCTAACTTTTCTTATTAAAGTCTGAGCTTGTTTCTGAAGCATGAAATCTAAAAGTAAAGAATATTTAGATGTAATTTTTAAGGTCTAAAATGTATTAACCCCCTCCCTCTCATCTGGAGACATTTCGACCTGACATTTTTTTGCAGGCCTACACTACTGTTACGCACCTACCGATGGCGTACTAAGAGCGGTAGGGGAAATCCGCACCGCGTACCAGCCTTGCATGGATGAGTCACTTGACCAAAATTTGTTTCATTCCTTAATGTATTACCATGTGCCAGCTTTTGCTCACTTTCGTAAAGCAAAAAGTCTGCTCATAGCCTGACGTCACACTAATATGAACGTTATGTTACTGCATGAAACAAGTAGTAGCTCTGTGGTTAGTGTAAGGTACGGTTGGTTTTATTGTTTTGTATGTCAACGTGTACATTTTCACTGATGACAAAACAAATGCAAACTTACTAACTAGTGAATATAATCCAATATGTCCAAGTTCAGGTAAATGATTAAATAACTCAAACGTTAATGGCAAAACAATTTACTGCAGAGGGTGTGATTGCGAAAATGGAGCTAATACTTAGTCTACATAGTAGCTCCATGTTTCAAACCAGTCATTTTAAAAAAAACAAGGGAAAACACTGTAAACATTGTGCTATTGAACCAGGTAGTAGCTCCATGGCTGACATAGACGTACGGGAAGACATTTCACCGGGGGGGGGGGGTCGGAGGGTGTTTGCCCTGAACATTTTCCAAATTGCCCTGATTTTCCCCATTTACCACGATAGCACTCAGGACGGGTATGGATGAGTTCCCCACCACCACCACAAACTATAAAGAAAGATATTATTTCGGGATATATTATTTCCTTGTGCAACTAATAAGCATTTTGCCCTGTTGGCAATCGCCGCTGCCCGCCGCACTGCCCACTGCACTGCCCCCTTGCCCTGAAAATACAAGTGTCAGTGCCCTGAAATAAGCATTTTCCCTGCTCAGGGACGGCTGCAGCCCCCCAGACCCCCCGCCTCGTACGCCTATTATGACCGAATATGTCCGATACTTTTGTAAAGTCATGTTCTGAAAGTGAAAGTGTTCTAAAAAAACTCCACCCGGATAAATCATAAACAAAATCGTCATTGATAATTTGAAGAGGTCATTCTGCTTAAGATTAAACTCATACTGCCATAAATGAAATCACTTACAGATGCTCACACAAGGAAAATTAGTAATACTGAAGGTATTACAGTTACATACATGTGCATGCCTTGAAGGGTTTGTAAAGCTATCTAAGAGGAGCGCAATTAGATGATGGTGCGTAGCGAACCATGAAATTTGTCGCCCAAAATAGTTCCCAAATTGCAGGAAAAGGCACTTCGCAGACCTTCTCAGTGCATGTAGGCGTCATTAGTTTTGAGATTTTACCCTGTGGAAATTTATCACACTTTCATGTGAAAGGTAGATTGAGGTTTTGTTACAAGGATACACCTGGCAGGGCCGTAGCCTAGGCGAAATCTCTAGGGGGCAGTTGATGACACTTACTAAGCGGATAACCAAGTGGCGTGCCTACAGAGGCGTGCCTACGGCCCGGGAGGATCCTTCCTTTTTTACCTGTGCATGAGTGCCATCCTGGGGGAGGGTGCTGAGGGGAGGGGTACATGTAAGGCCTTGGTTAGGTACAAAGTTTGGCTACCATTTGAAAAGACTTGAACTGATTTACAAATTGTCTTTTAGTGATATTCTTTCTACCTTGGCTGGGTATAAGTCAAGAGGTTCTCCCTAAGAGAAGGGGATGACACTCTATACTCTTTAAGAAATTTTTGTATTTGTGAGGTGGCTTGGATGAAAAATGGTGCTATTTTTGGTAAAGCTTCAAATGTAGAATTTATTATATGTTTGAAAACCTTTATTCTTTAGAAATTTTTTTCTATTTTGGAAGGCCTGGAGGTGTAAGGATGTTGCCTCAGGGGAGGGATGACACCTCCACCCATTGAAAGATTTATCTTGCTATAAGCTTTCCAAGATCTAGAATGGTGTTATCTTTGGGAAAGCTTTGGACTGATAATATGATCTGAAATGTTACGTATTAAATTTCTCGGCTGTGGCATGGGGAGTAAATCGATTTCATCATGATTTATGGTATAAATTAATGGGTGTACATACATGTCTGCTTGGGTGGTTGGATGAGCTGCAGTGCTGTAGTACATCAGGCGGCATAATCATGTTTATGCAATTAATCCGTTGTCACGTAGCTTTACCTTGTCCATTACATTTCTATTCAACACACGGTATTTACGTCTTTACATTATGCGTTAATTGTGTAGTGTAGATAATAGTATGAAAAGTCCTACAATCGAAACGTACATAAGGGTCCTTAATTATTTCCGCTGGTGGCCCACATGTTTAATCGGGAAGATCTCACGGGTCACAGCCAGACGCGTATCCTTGACTTTGCCTTTAGGCCTCATTTTGAAATGGTTAGCGTTTCACCTGGATGTGTGGTGTCTAGGGGTCCGTCGAAAGGTCCCTGGTTCAGAGTAGCACCGAATGAAATAAAAAGGGAGTAGCCCCTGAAGCTCTGGGGGTATTTACAAAAAAATGGATATAAACCTGAACATTTACCTATGCTATCTGTAAATGACATTGAATGCGCACTCAATTGATGATCACATGTAAAACAATTTGACCATTAGGCCCAATCAAGGCCTGACAGAGCGGGTAACAACTAAAATAATGTCAGATTAAGTGGCGCATATCCTTTTTGAAAAGTGCATGGTTGCAGGGGAAGGTGGTCTTGCGTGACTTTATCTGAATGTAGCTTCACTATCTGTTGGCTCGTATAGCGTAACAAGAATATGTTTTGCCAAAAAGCCTCCTAGATTGCCGTGAGTAGCAAGTTCCAGGCTATGAAAGTAGTACCTCGATATCGTACGTATTTTGTATTCTGAAATATCATTATTTAGAAATGCACAGTTCAAATAAGAAAAGGCAAATAAGAAGAAAGAAAGTAATATTTGGCCGAAATCAGTTTCTGTCAATGGGCATAGGGTCTCCTAAGATTTCATAAGTTCATTTCAACTGGCCTGCCAGCTCCCCCCCCCCCCCCGACACCACCACTGGATTACATACGTCAAACTATTTGGTCCGTCGATTTGACTGCAGCCTGAGTGAGCATGTGATTGGAGGGTTGGGTGAGTGGGGATTATTGAATTATGGTGCGGTTTGCACACAGGGATGTAGCGGAAGGATGTATGTAAGAGCTGAAATTCAAGGTGGTTTGAAGCCAGAGAGTTCCAATTGTCGTAGTCCATAAAGGTCAATCTATAGACTTTAATTTAACCAAGACGTAACCAAACGCCTCTCGTCTAGCTCACCTTCTTTTGCTTGCCGGGTTGTCGGTACAATTGTTTTGTTAACATTTTTTATCCCAAATGCGCCCTCTTTACAAGCGTTCTGTACCAACACCCCTAGGAGCGCAAACGGTTTACTGAAATGAGACACATTCGAAATGAGGACGCTTTCACGCAAAGATTACCAAAGGTACATCTACTGGCACAGGGCCCGTTGGGTCCGAAACATTTACCAAAAGGTGTCGATATATTCCGATTCAAATTTGATGAGCAGAGCAATGAACTCAAGAAAATTTTGGCAGTTTGCAACAATTTTTATAGAAAATATTAAAGATCGATTGTTTAAAAATGACAATCACCCTACGTCCAATCACAGCTTTACCGCCGACACCGATTTTCCCAAAAGGCCTGTTCTTCAATCCTGTCAATTCCTGCCTTTCAGCTTTTACGCCAATACAAAGTAAGAAAGGAAACAAAAGCAGTGCCATGTTCGGCAAATATACAGTGACACCACATGACCAATAAAAAAAAAGACAATCGCGCACAGCCATGCAGACCCAGGGCCTTTATCATATCACACAGGTGCGAGATTCGGTGTTTGTAAGTGGGGGACAACCCGGGTTGAATACCAAACGGGGCCGAAGGCGCCGCGGGAGCGCAAAGGGCTCTTTTGAAGGCGTGGAGTCCAGGGGCCTGCCCTCGGGCCCTGGTGGGACGACACCCTGGTGGTGGTCAAGGGGCAACGCTCCTGAGTTATTAAAAGAATTAAAACCATTATAATGAAGCATTTGGCTATCTTAAAATTCATCAGATGTGCACTATAAAGATCAGAAGAATCACATTTTGACCTTTTTGACAATAGCCTCAATCAGGATAACAGGACATTTTGAAGGGTGTCTGGCTTGTGGGTGGTTACTATGATTATAGAAGAATTGGTATGAATATGGAACATGCAAGGTGTTCTATGGGAAGTAATCACGAATCAATATTTAAAACGGGTGCGCGCAAAGCACGCCGAAGAAAACCGCATTTTATTGCAGTCCATTGTTTTTCTTAATACTTTTAATGAAACATTATCCATTACATTAAAGACTCTCCTACTTTCCCCAGCCAGGCTATTCTCTCTTTTTTGTTTCATTTTTGTCCATTATCTGGGACAAGGGGCCCCTCAACTTTTTCATTACTTGTGAAAAATAAGATAGTGTCGAAAATATAGGATAAAGCATAAATTTGTAAGGACGATGAAAGGTTCAGGGTGATGGTGTACATAAATACTTTTCACAATGAAGGAAGTGGTAACTCTTGCACAGACATGGCGAGGGGCCTTCACAGTAAAAGATGCCAGAGACGCAACTTTTATTGGAGCCTGGATCTTCGTAAGGTACCGTACGTCCAGTGAAGCGTTTAACTGTGAGTGCCGAAGGCGAGAAGTCTGAGGGTAGGATCCTCCCGAGAATTCCTTTTAAATTTGATAGCTTTTGTGGCCATTCTGGACCATTTCTAGAGAAAAACTTGCGTTTCCAGCTATAATTTGAAATGCTAAAGAACACTTTTATTATTGTGGTTGTAAAGTTCAGATAGTGACTTTTGGTCAATTGTATGAGGATGATGAAAGTTGGTGTAGAAAGTGAACAGCAGGAGGGGTTGTAAGGGTTTTGAAATGGTTAAGTACTCAAGCACTGAGCTCACGCGAAGCATGCCAAAAATGTATTGAGAATCACGATTCCCTATACAGGAGTAGGTTTCTGAATTGTGCATTCAAGAACCATGCATGGTGGGCGTAATGACGTACATTTAGTACTCTTAATAACCCTTATTTCAGGGTTTCTTGTCATAAAAGTGTGGGTGGGAGCCAATTCAACGGCCATGCTTTGTAAGAAATTTTAGTTAATGTATCTAACAAACCTTGTAATAACAATGGCCCTTGCTCCCCGCCTTTGAGCTCCGTCATTGTATTAGTTAGAATTCATTGCGTGTGCGCGCGAAGCGCTCCGAGGATACAAATTCTGGCATTGTTTGATATTTGAAATTAGTGTTTTTCCTTCATTAAACATTGAAAAATTGACCATCATGTTAAAAATTCCCTCATAATTTCTCTGGTCTCTCTTTCTTTAGTTTATTTTTTAATTATTTTTATTCAAGGTCTAGGAAAAAATGGGGGACAAGTGCCCCCGCTTGTCCCCCTCATAACCCCGCCTATGATAACACACAACAACACTGTATCAAAGGCTGAGTGTAAAAATTTTGATCATTTATAGTCCTTTTTCTTAGTGTACACTTTTCCATATGGGGACTCGGACTCGGAGCTTGTGACTCGGTCTCGGTCTCGGACTCGAAACCCAGTGTCTCGGTCTCGGACTCGGACTCGGCGGGTGAGGACTCGGACTGGGACTCGGACTCGAAAGGTGTGGACTCGACTACATCACTAATGAGCTGATCAGTTTTCTGTGAGAAATAACTGTTTTTTTAAGATTATTTCTAAGCACCGGCACCAAGGGAAAGCACACGAACTCAAACCAGTTTTTGTAGTAACCCAGGACACTAAAGACTGGTCGTAAGCAAATACTTATAGCAAATTATCGCATTTTTCCGTACTTATATGACAGAGGTAAATTTCATTGACTTATACCTAATTCACTAGTACTGTACTCGACAAGAAAAAAAAAAGAAAACACATTGTCACATATTTCTAGGGTTTTGAAAAACGCTGATTGGGTAGTTGTTTGCATACAGTTGTATTTGGTTGATGTATAAGTATGTTTCGCGATGTTTGGAGAGAGCCACCTACACTCTACACCAGTTGGGCAAGTTTTTGGTTGGGTAAACATTTTGGTTATATGTTTGTCAAACTTTGCCTAAATAGTGGTTAAAACTCCCCTTCAATGCACGTTTATTGCATTATCCAACTATCGGTTAAAATGGTGACAAGCTTATATTCAAAGGTTGGGTATATTTTCTATTTACCCACTTTTTGAGCAGCTAATTGCTAATTAGCATAGTGTTTGCTTAAAAGTTGGGCAAATTGTTTGCTACAGGTTTTGCGGCAAAAAACCGAACACTTAACTCGATTTGGCTCTGCAGTTCTCCTAATTATGGGGCTTCGTGTTGGTTCTCCGAAAAATCCTTTTAACATATTAGACGTTTGCATAGAAGGAATACTCGGACATTCTGTTTTGCCGCAGGATCGGGCTCTAGCTCACAAAAAGTGTAAAAATAGTGCTTCGAACTAGCACACTTTTGTGTGAGTTTTGACATCAGTTATCGATCACTGAACCGGGTATTCGCTATCACGTACGGAAGAGCATTGAAATTCTAGATTTTGAAGTAATTTTATTTGTAAACACAAGAGAGTATTGACTCGATTTTGTTTCACATTTCTTCTCATAACCAGACCGTTTGGTTCCATAATCTGAAAATTCCTTTTGACATCTTTCACATCGGCAAAAGAGGAAAACTCGCATGTAATGTATGGCCATAAAATCGATCTCTTCTTCCATAAAATCGTTAAAATACTGCTACGAACTATCACACAGCTCGAGAATTCAAATTGATCGCCAAACGGCTATCCAATGAGAGCTCAGATACTGGGGTATTCTCTTTCTAGCCCGAATATAAGTTTATATAATGAACAGAATTCAAAACGTTACTTTGTTGTGTGTAGATAATCCTATGGTTGAACGTTATGGAACTGCCACAGTAGTTCTGTGTGTGTGGACTTGTGTTTTCATTCCAAACGTGCCTTTTAAACCTGATTGTTTTGGACATTATAGGCCTTAACGGAAGTCTGTGACAAACCAAACATATTAAGCCAAGGCGTTTGAAATGAACGTGTCAATATAGATGCTGTTTTGTATTTGGGTTTCGTACAGCAGGTATAATATTTTAATTCACATGCACAATGCACAATGAACATATAACTGCTTAAGAAGTTCTTATGATGTCTTTCCCAATCAATTAAAGCAGTTTTAACAACTGTTGTGTACAAAGTTCACCTAAATCGCCTAAGAAAGAAATGCCCAGCATGTATGCATGCTATTCTGAAGTAAGGAAAGCACCAACGGTTAGGCAAAAATGGTTTACATAAAACCAACGGTTGGTTAATACGTTTGCCCAACAGCTTGATGAAAGAAATGCTCAACAAGTCGGATGTTTTGAAATGTTCATTTACTTAACAGTTGGGTAATTTTCCTCCCAACAATTGGGTTCAAACTTTACCATATTTGGTTGGTCAAAATTTTGCCCAACTGTTTAGGTTGTTGAATAGATGCCCAGTGTTGGTCAAAAAGTTGGGCAAAATTTGCCCATCTTTTTTACGAGTGTAACTGAGACCAATGTTGCTGAGATATCTGCGAGGTAGGCTGCAATAGTTATTGTATAATGAATTTTTCTTCTACGCAATTAAGCATCTACATTTATCAAATCTTTAGTGCGTTACAATATAACCACTGCTTTTAGATATATATCGCAGAGAGTTGAATACTCGGTATGTAATTAATTACAATCGAATTACTCATTCGACAATTCCCAAACTTTACTGATCTGGCAGTGTTTTATATTAACATACAGTATCTCATGTTAAAGCAGATAGGGAATCAGGGTGTGTGCTAATAAACTCCATTACTTGCTCAAAAGCTCATGTTGAAATGTGTGGGCAAAATTTTGAAAAAAACTGACATATAAAGGAAGCAAAGTGCTGTGAGAGGCAAGTGGAAGGAGAGACAGAAAAGATTAAACCAATGAACAGTAGAGATTAAAGATGCAATGTAAGTAAACAAATCATGTAAATGAGGTTAAATATTGGTATACGATTAGTAAAAGAACAAATAAATGAAAGATATGTTAACTGGGGAATGGCAAGAAAAGGTGGAAAAACACTCTATTGGAAGAATAGATCAATGAAAAATATAACAGCCATTTTATACTAGTTCCAAGAGTTTTGCCAAACCAAAGTCGTCTCTTCCTCCTAATTCCGTTAATCTTAAGTCGAACAGATTTGTCAAAAGTAAGACATTCGAGAACTTATCATCGGCAAACTACATATTATAGTTTCCAAGAAGTCAGTTTTGTCAGTTCACTTTATACAAATATCAACTTATTATCAAAAATTTACATTCGATACAACTATCTTTTTTATGGTGTTGCTGAACATGTGTTGCATACCTCTGGCAGTCTGGTGAGGAAAGGAATGTCTAACATAAAGGTTCATGACAGAAAGCTTAGAATTATGAATAAGGAAATGACAAAAAGGGCGGGAAAGCCTACATTGGAAGGTTTTGTAAGTAAAAGCTGTAACTGTAACTTGAACAGAATTGGAAAGAGTAAATGGAAAGAAATAAGACTCTCAGATCAAGAAGTAAGAAAAGTTATCGTGAAGAGATTCAGGTGCTACTTTAGAAATTTGAAGAAATGGGGATGAATGGTGGACAGATGTATCATCATGCATGATGGCGCGTTTCACTCGAAAGGAGCAATTGCAGAACTTTCTTTGAATCAAGTACTTACCTACGATAATCGTTTGTGTTGTGGTTTGAATATTTTATAAGCCTTTTTTACTTAGGAACAAAGAACATTTTTTTACATCGTGCAACTATGTCTTTTAGAACACTGTCCGTAACCTTGCACATACCCCTTTTCATAAATAAATCATGAAACATTAACTACTTTGGAGGGGTTTACAAATTATTATTTTAGTGTCTTCAAAGTTTTGTCTTCATCATAAGAAGTAATTATACTCCCTTGGTAGATTGCACAGATCTTCCTAAATATAGTACTTCTACTCCCGAGAATGCTCAAATCATTAAGGTATTGACTTAGCTCAATTGCACTCTTGCACGGATCTACGATCAGTAAGTCATGTAACTGAAACAATATATTAAACTGTAGTAAAAAGTAGTTAAATTGATTATTGAAACCGTCATTCCAAAAGTCCTTTGTTCTTTCCACTATACCGCTAGCTTAATTAGTCACATATTAACAGATCAAAGTTACTTCTTTCATTTTAATCATGCCAAATACGCTTTTCGATTTTATTTCTCTTGTACAGAAGAAAGCAATATGGAGCGGTCACTCGTCTACTTAGTGTCCACTTTAATAATCGGAAAAATAGGTAGGTAATAAATATCGTAATAATCAAAGGAAGACTATCTTTAGCCTATGTATTTGTTATATGAGCTTTTTAATGATAAGATAAATTTCTATTAATGGATAGGAAGGACAATTATCTACAATGTATATTTTGAATTTACTGAAAGGAAACTTTACGTAGTACACTGATGAGGTGATAGTACCAAATTCAGTGGGTGACGATGTCTTAAATCTCAGCATCTAGGGATACTAACCAGATGTAGTTTATTTGAAAGTAAAAAAAAAAAACTTTTTTAACAACAGGCTACAGTATAAACATTGGAAGAAAAATTTCTTGCAAACCTAGTACATATCAGGTCCTTTAACTGTATGCAATTGTTCACGAATGAAACACAAGGAATAATGATGTCATTTCTTTATGCCATATAAGGTTAGCCTTGTACATGAGTCTTGAATTTTATCCGGTATAGTGCACCAAGGATTGGAGGCACTTGGGGTAACATCCTAATAGAACTTTGAGAATATTACCCTGTTTCGACGACCGGCTAATTCCAAGTGAGGCGCCCTCTCTGCGACTTCCTACACTTATTTTCAAACAAAACGATGCAATTAAAATGTATTATATGCAGGGTTGTGAAGTAACGAGTTACAAGTAACGCCGTTACTGTAACGAGTTACATTTTGTGTAACGCAACCCTGTAACGAGTTACATTTGCATTTCAGTAACGGAGCAAGAAACTAGTTACAATTCTGTGTAAAAGTAACTGTAACGGCGTTACATTTGGGTCACATTAATTTCCCGCTACAAATAGTCAAAATGACGACAAATATCATTTTACTCGAAGTAGTAACAGAAAATTTTCAAATTGATGACACTTTGATAGTAAAATTATTTTTGATATATTTATCATTCATCTCTATTATCGACTTCGCCCTCGCCAACATCAAATTTTATTCACGATTAAAATCACATGTTGATATTAGATGCGCATGCTGCAGGCTTGCAGGGTCACTTGATTGTCGATTAAACCAAGTTTAAAATTTGATTTGTGTGTCAAATTATGAGACAGATCATGCAATTCTTATTATCCATGAGACCGAATCTTTGTGCGATTCGTTGAAAAATATTGATTGGTCCTCTGGCAAACTAAGGCCCAGCTGAGTTTATATAGTATATATACTAAGTGAAGTCAGCTAAGCCTTAGTTTATTCATATTGTCCTTTAGAGGACACAGTGGAGATAGTGCACCGTGAGAAACAGGTTGGCCCATAGGCATTCAAATACTAAGCTTAGTTTGAAAGTTTAATTATTGCCTTTTGAGACATTAAGGCTGGACCCAAGTCTACCCTATCCGAGTCGGAGCTAACTGCGATTCTAGATTCCCTAATCTTTCCGAGCATGGTACGTACCCCTCTAGTTCCGGTACGTACCCCTCAAGTTCCGGCCAGTTCTGGTTCCAATGGCACCGATTCCGAGACCAGTCATTTTGAAAAAGCATATCAAACTTACAGTTGCTTTAATTCTATTGTACATGCCCACCATTAAAAAAGTCATCGTTTGTAATCACTACCATAGCCTGGCCTCCTCAGTAATTTAGTTATGTGTGACAATACTTTACATCTGTACATTGTGCACAAATTACAGTGAAACTTTAAACACTTTAAATGTAACTTTCATATTTGAAGAACTCGGCTTGAATGAACTCCGAGTACAAGCCCAGTTACATCACATTCTGGAGAAATGTCGATTCCGGAACCTTCTGTTCCGGGCAAATTGCTAATCTAGAAAAACGCCCTTGAGACCGGCTTTAAGCTAGTCGAATCCGGACTCGTGCGTTGGAGCCCAGTAAATTACACAGTGCCAATCCAGTAGCGTAGCTAGGGGAGGGCAAGGGGGGCAAGTTGCCCCGGGCGCCACCTCTAGGTGGGCGTCAAATCGAGATCACTTAAAAAAATGTTGGACCTACCATTTGCCATGAGCATGATATTGATATAGTAATTTCATCTTTTAATAAAATAATTTAGTAATATTGACACAATTAAATGTCAATCTAAAGAAGAGAAGGGGGCATGAATGCATAAATAGGCAACAATCCATCGATCCGGTGATACGAGATCATTTGGACTATGTAGAGAGAAACCCAGGATGCGTATCGTATCTCTCGCCAACAATTCAGAATGAATTCATACAACTTTTAGCTGCCAGCGTTCGTAATAGTTTATTGGGAAAGATAAAGGCAGCCAAATACAATGGTCTGATGTTTGATTCTACCCCAGATTGCGCCCATAGAGAACAGATGTCTGAAATCGTTCGTAATGTCGACGTAGATTATAAGAAAAAAACTGTAGCAGTTAAGGAAACCTTTCTAGGGTTTATCCGAATGGAAAAGAAAGATGCTGCAAGCACCGTAAATTTGATATGCAATCAGTTAGAAAATGATAAAATGCCTATAGCTGCTTGTCGATCACACTGTTACGACAATGCTGCTGTCATGTCTGGCCATAAATCTGGAGTACAAGAGAGAATTCGTCAAATGAATGATAAAATAATCTCTGTAAATTGCGACAATCATTGTCCGAATCTTGCAGGGGTTCATGCGACCGAAGAGGACCCTGTCTTCAGTAGCGTAACTGAAGGGGGCAGGAGGTTCGTCCCCCCATGGCCCACTTGTCGTCCTGGGATGGTCTGTCGGTACTTCTGCTGATCTTGTCGGTACATCCGCCCGGTGTGGACGGCGACTTACCGACGGTTTACCTGTTTTTTCCTCTCAAGAGGACAATTTCTCCCTTTTTTGTCCTTAATGATTGCGTACGTTTTACTAAAAACCTACTAAAATTTTCTGGTGCTTCGCGCGCTTTGCGATTTTCGGTACGCTTTACCCACTCTTCTTTAGTTCCGTTAATTATAGCTAAATTTAGCCCAAAACCTTTCCATCTTTTCAAGTAACCTAATAAGTAGAATACATGGATTTATGTAAATATCGGGAATTTCATCTCATTTCTCTAAACTAAGTAAATTTTCTCTTGTATCTGTCGTTTGGTACGGCTAGTGACTCGAGGAGGGAAGTAGGCTACAATGTAAGTTGTGCCCGATAGGGCTCAACTGCCAGGACAATTGACCTATATATAAGCTTTAAATAACTTTAAATTCTTTTTAGTTTAGGCTTACCCCCCAAATTTTCAGGCGCTCCTCGCGTTTTTTTTTCACAATTTAGATCCCCCCGGAAGATGGGGGTAGGGGCGCCAATTTCGTTTCTTGCCCCAGGCGCCACAAACCCTAGCTACGCCACTGTGCCAATCGTCGGTAAACACCATGCATCCATTTATGTATCTAGTTTAACATGTATGGTATCCTTATTTGATAAATCAAATGTATGAATTTAGGCTATATCATATTCTTTTCAACAGTTCAATGCCCGTAACTCCTTACCTGGAGTAATAGTAAGGTTAATATAAAAAAGCAGCAGAATATTAAAATAGTCAAATGGCGTTAACAATTTGAAAGCTAATTGAAAGAGGAGCGAAGTGTCCGACTTAAAGCTTCACCTATTTATTGTAAAGGGAAAGGGAATTATGGGCACATGGTCTGCATGTGTAAAGTACATGGTCCCACCATTTCTTTGCATTGTTATATATCGACACAGTGTGAAACTTGAAATTTATGCAGAAATATCACTAAGCCCAACCTTCGCGGTGAGGTTTTAATATTTTACCGTTAACAAATATAGATCATCGTATTACCATATTTATGTCCTTGCGGGGTGAAGACTTTAATTACTGCTAAAACAACGCTCTCCCCCTTCTCTAAATTGTGATAGGAGTATAAAGATTTCCACCCTCAAAGAACCGTCGTACCTGGAAAAGTTTTGGTCACAACCATATTCGTCTAACAAGTAGTTTGCTTATGCTCCGACACAGTATCATGATTCGCTGCTTCATGATGAGCGTTTGGAGCCTCTGCCTGAATCCCCAGTGAAGATCAGCTGGCATCATTGACTTTCTTTGGGAAACACTTCAGGATAGCCGGCTCAAATGAGGTTCGATCCTCTCATGTGCCCCCTTCTTACTATCTAATTATGCCTACTTCCATTTCAGGTACGGAGGTACCGTATATTTACTTTGAAGTAACTAGTTACTTTTGAAATGTAGCTAGTTACTTTTCAGTCAAAAGCAACTGTAACTAGTTACTTTTTCAACATTGTAACTAGTAACTGTAACGAGTTACAATTTTATGGAAGTAACTGTAACTATAACCAGTTACTTTCAAAGTGTAACTGGAACAACCCTGATTATATGTGGCCCCCCGCCTCTCACTAATCTCAACTATGCCAAGATCTTTCCCGTTTCAAAGGCGCTCTAAATGTTTTAAAGCCTGCGGATATAAGCCTTGATTACATAGTTCAAAGAAACGTAAGACACTGAGAATGTGCCCTTCGTCAAAATTACTACCCTTTTAAGATGCAATTCATTTGCATAGTACATTTTTATGCAACATCTCATTTTTGTTTCGCTGTAACGCTTTTTGATATCACACAAAGTTCACTACCCATTCGCTCTCTTGCATAACATCCCTTACACATAATTATACACCGCATTCTACTCAGGTAATCTGCACTAACAGTTAACGAACTTTTAATCCCTTAAACAAGAACTCTATACTCCTGTTATTGGCGCCTGTCTCATAATTCTACTGTTCTTATGCTTCGCTTGATTTAGGTATATCAGGTAATAAAGATCCGTCTCGAGTATGACTGGCTTTCATACAGGTAAACGTGAAACGTGGTTAAAGCAGGGATCTAATAACACCTCCCTGGTTAAAGCCCACACTAAGGTCAAACAGTCCCTTTCAATCGTTGAATACTTTCTTTCTCTTTGGAGCAATTTTTACCAGCATAAACAATAGGAAACAATAAGCGTGTTCGGAATTAACATAAGGAGCGAAGATCAAAGGTCAAATGAGGGGAACCTGCAGGGAACGGACGAACGTTTTGCGACCGTCACTGTGTAGCTAGAGCATATACACAACCAATGAGAGCCACTACGCAGACACTTGGCTGATGGCGGGATGTAAACATTCAAAAATTACATGTACATACTACGAAGGTACGCGAATCGCATGGTGAATATATAAATATATATATATATATATATATATATATATATATATATATATATATATATATATATATATATATATATATATATATATTTACCTGGATCCCACCTTTGGTCGACATTCCGTCGTCTAAAAATGTACCTTAGGTCGACATTTACGTTAGGTCGACAAATTCGTGTCGACCTAATATTTGCTGACCTATTACACCCTCTCTGAACACATTCTTAGTAATGTTATGCCATATATAGTATCCTTATGGCCCCTAGTCTATTGTGTCTTTATACTGGCATCGTACTTACAAAGCATGGTATATATATTTGAACGTGAAAAAATGGGTGTTATATCAGCGTCGTCTAAAAATGTACCTTAGGGGGACACAAAATTGTTGCGAAATACATTTTAATAAATTAAATATTTAATTAAAACTTGTGCATACGTCGCATATATTAAAGATACCATATATATTGTTGCGGGCGCTGTTTAAGTTTATCGTGATATTTTTGTATGAATTTTCCAATGACCACACGTAGAGTTATATTCAAATATGTGAATGTCGACCTAAGGTAGCTTTCTAGACGATGTCGACCTAAGGTAGGATCCAGCGTTATATATATATATATATATATATATATATATATATATATATATATATATATATATATATATATATATATATATATATATATATATATATATATAGATATATAACGCTAATTCCCACCTTAAGGGGAAATTGTTATATCTGCTTGTACATAGGGCGAAAAAAAGTTAATAAAATACATAAGAAATAAATTCGCCCTAACGTCTAAACATATAATTAACGTTATTTCTATGGGCAGCCATCCGTTCGTGTTAACAGCTAGGTGTCCGTAAATTTGACAACTTTGAAGTAATGGCATCTAGTTTGTAAATCTAAGAGGGCGCCCTTGTAAGTTTACGCATTCCTATAGGAAAAGTGTGTGGAAACGTTAAGGCGAAACTTATATTTCACCCGAAAATTTTTTTCCCCTTAAGGTCGACTTTTCAACAACAACTTTCCCCCTAAGTGCCGAATTAGAGAAATATATATATATATATATATACATATATATATACATATATATACATATATATATATACATATATACACATATATATATACATATATATATATACTGTACACATTGTGCACGTACAAAGCGTTTTATTGTGCAGACAGGTAGCTAGTTGCTACTCGACTTATAAGCCTCACAGTACTCAGATTGATTACTTTATCGACGCAGTTTAGGGAAGATTGTCATGAGTTAGGCTCACAAAATCAAGGCTATTGAGATTTATGGAAGATGATGATGTATCTACACATTTAATTCGATAGTGGCGAGTCGAGAAAACGGGGACTTAAACTAGCTTCGTTCTAACGTTAAGTTAGTCTAACGTTAACGTTAGTGTTTGCCACACCGAAAATGCCCGAACTCGAAACGGTACCGTTAGGTCTACAACACATTTCCATTTAGAATAGAAGAAATTCATGTGATAATGATCACTCGAAAAAATGGTAAAGAAAATAGCCTAATCTACGATTTCCCTTCACTAACCTTGTAGGCTATCCTTGATGAAGTTCTCTAGCATAACCCGGCGCACACCGGCAAGTCAGTCTGCATGTGCATATGTGTGCTAGCTGCATTATTACAATATCTGCCGTATAATACTAATATATGCTTATAACAGATATAATTAACTAGCTGTGCATAACATACGTAAAAGCCCTGCACTAGAGGTACGTGCGAGAAAAGAGTACGTACGCTTCGGTAGCTATGCAGAAGATATGCTTACATTTCCATGTATTAAAAGAAAATTTCCTGAAATAGACCCTAAGTTCCATTCATTTTAGAAAATATTCCAATTTTTGCACGTTTTCAAAACGTCTTTTCATTTCTGAAATCTTTCAACCTTTGAAACCATTTTTAAAGCTTCTGGTATCCACGAAGGTTATTTTTATGAAATCCTTTTCAATGAAGGTAGAAATATAAAACACTGCTGAAACAATGAAAACCCCTCTCTTGACCTCATTTAAAAGGTCACTACGCCTGCGCTGTATGTAGTTCCGAACTCACTCATTCAATTTCCGCCCCTGTAATAAAACAGCGCCAAAACCTGTACCTGACATATCCGTGGGTAACGTAAACATCTTGCTCAAGTCACGCAAGTGAAAATCGATACAGAGCATATTCACGTTTTTAGGGTTTAGAATGCTCACTCCTGCGGTTCCTCCCATTATACTACTTTTTTGACCTCCATTTGGGTGGCCCCTTTTTGGGTGACCTCCTTTTGGGTGACCTCCTTTTGGATGACCTCTTTTGGGGTTACCTCCTTTTATTATGTCAGTCAAGGGTACATCTATAGCTGCAAAATTGGATATAAACTTCTACAGTGTCCTAGTAGTCAAAAAAAAAAGATAAAGATCAAACTTTCTGTATCGTTTAAGGGCGGTTTGCGTTCAAAATCTCATCAACTTTGTACAACTTTCGTCTAAACATTTCCTGTCCCACAACATAACCTAGAAAATCTAAGGTTCGGGTAAACTACAAAAGACTTTTTCGGCAGAGTTTTTAATCATGCGTTTTTCAAACGTCGTAAAACTTATTTAAGTCAACTGGTGTACTCATCAAAGTTTTCTTTTATTGAAATGAGGACATCGTTGATATAATTGACAACCAAATTAATCCCTTTCAACAATAATTTTTGCATCATAGAGCTGAATGTCGCAGCCCAATTAACCATTCCGAAGGGTAGGATTACAAGTTCAAACATACCTTCCTGAGTTACAAAAGCGGTTTTAGGAGTACCTTCTTTGCTACGGCAATCTGCGGATACCCTTTGGTCAAATTCATTTTGGAAAATCAGTCATCTCTTGAAATAAGTGTCATCGATTCTTCCATTTAGGTATGGGATCATGGCCTATATCACTGTCACCTAATTTAATTTTCTAAAATCGATACAAACCGTATCGCTCCCGTAAGGCCTCTTTATTAGCACCACAGGGGAAGCAAACAGAAATTCTGACGTCTGAGTCACACCCATTCTACAAATTTGATTTATTTCGTCTTTGCTGGGAGTTCCCATGGCATACAGGGTTGGATACGCCTTTGTTCTAATAGTTTTTGAAGTTGCCAACTGGACTTTATGCTCAACTAAGTCCTTACGACCTGGTAAATTACTAAACACTTTCTTAACTTATTGCCCGAGAATCTTCTTTCTTGTCTTTTAATTGTTCATCGGTCATACCATTACTCACCTTTTCGTCGTTTACGTCCTCCTTCTGTTCTAGTGGTAGCATAAATGTACTGATTTTACCGTCAATGGTCTCATCTTCTATACAACTTACTTCACTGGCATATACAATTCCATTTGAGTATCCACGTTTCCAAATCCCGTTCTCCCTGAATGGTATGACTTTTTCAGCTCCGCTTTCGAATAGTACCGTTTTAGCAAATTTGCATGGAACATTTTTAGTTTGTCCCCCATATTAATGTAACGACCCTTCCATGAACAGAGCCTCGATTTCACTTACATAAAAGGGTGGGTTTATTTCAATAACAGCCTCTGGTACCTCTCTTGTAGTTCCATCTAAAAGGAGAAATTTCTTCATTTTAAAAGTCAAGTTACCTTGATCAACAAGATCTCGCTTTACTACTACCGTACTACATCCAGTATCCCTTAAAACCGGTACCAAAGTATCACCTACTAATCTCCTGTGCACTGTCTTGCACTTTATTCTGATTAGTAGCAGCTACACTGAGCTTTCGTGTCGCAAGTTTTACATTCTTTTCCTGATTATTCAACGAATTACTTTGTTCTGAACAGATTTGCACACAAGCATTAACCGACCACTCCACTTTTGTAACCTCCATCGTAGCTTCTGGCTCTTCCATTTCACTTTGTGTTACCTCTAAATCCACATCCTCCTCGCCCAAAACCTTAAGAGTGTCCCTCTATTTGTACGTAAGTCATTAAGTAGACGAAAATCGTTTATCACAGTTCCGAGAGAAGTGACCTGTTTTCCCACAGAAAAAACAACCAGTTGACTGCCTTTGGGATTTTGGCATTTTTTTGGAATCATGCACTGAAGTCTGACAGTATGTTTTGCTTATCTGTGTCCTGCTTATACCCAGATAGCACAAAGCATTGGCATTACGTTGGGCCAATGTTGGCAACCGTTGGCAACAGTTGGTATTATGTTGTGTAGGCAACCAAAGGCAGGGCCAACATTTCGCCAACCATATGCAGTCAACAATTGTAAATTACATGTATTGCCATCATCTGCCCAACATTTGTAGGCCACCTGTAGGGTATCATACATTTAACCAACATTAAACCAACTTTAAGTAGCCAACTGTTGGGTGCTTTACATCTAACCTTCGTTGAACAACTTTCATGAAACCAACCGTTGGTCATTATGTCTTCAACCAACATTGAGCCAGCAATATTTAGCCAACCGTCGGGCATTATGTAATAAACCAACATTTCGCCAACCGTATGCAGCCAACAATTGTAAATCACATGTATTGCCAACATTTGACCAACATTTAAAGGCCAACTGTGGGGCATCATTCATTTAACCAACATTAAACCAACTTTAAATAGCCAACTGTTGGGTGCTTTACATTTAACCTATTTTGAACAGCTTTCATGAAACCAACCGTTGGTCATTATGCATGTGTTCAACCAACATTGCGACAGCTATATTTAACCAACCGTCGGGCATTATGTGATAAACCAATGTTGGGCGAGTTTTAAGTTACCAACTGTTGGGAATAATACATTGAGCCAACGTTGGACCAACACTTAAAAAAAAACTTTTGAAATTTCCATGGGCCGTTACCATTTACAAAACAGTATAAGATATATATATATATATATATATATATATATATATATATATATATATATATATATATATATATATATATATATATATATATAGGTCGAAAGGTAAATAGTAGTTCATTCGATCTTGGATTTTTATACCAATCCTAGATAGAGCATAGCCCTTATGCTCTATCCAGGATTGGTATAAAAATCCAAGATCGAATGTACTACTATTTACCTTTCGACCTACACATTCTAACTTCGATCTACCAACCTCGACCTACTATATATATATATATATATATATATATATATATATATATATATATATATATATATATATATATATATATATATATATATATATATATATATATATATATATATATATATATATATATATATATATATATATATATATACGTCTATGCCTACAAGTTACAACCTATGGTTGACCCAATCCGAACACTGGATTTTGGTGATGGGTTGCTCAACGCTCACATTAGTTTCGGTTGGCCAATGGTAAGAGGCCCAACATTGGCCCAGCAATGTACCACAGAAAAATACTAAGCTGGTCATTTCGGTATCAAACCAACCTCACAATTCTTTTAATAACAGCTATTCCTAAATTTTACATTTACATTGAATATTTTGCAAAACGTTTTCTTACAAAGTGGGAATTTTTGCTAAGAAAATGTGAGAAAAAATGTTTAAAATGCTGTAAAAGTCTATTGTTACAGCAGGTTTATATACCTTTCATCTAAATGGAGCATTCCGAATTATTGAAATGAGATTTGTGTTTATAAGTTAATGTAGGTCTAATTAAAATAAAGTGTGGCTGGCAATGGCGAATTCTTGCAGGAAATCATGTTTCTCAGTTGTGCAATACGACATAAAAAAGGAAACGTTGAAATATCATGAAGAAAATTGCATTATTAGTTGTTAATACTAACAAACACTAGTCTCACTAAATATATAATAGCTAAACAATACCCTCGTTTCATATAAAACTTTTCAATGATAATTCTACTACTTTTAGAAATAAGTATCTGATACTTACCTGGCGCAGGAGTATCCTGATCACGCCGGCGGAGCTCCAAGGTGGGACCTGTTCTATTCAGCCAGTCTAGAACGGGACCACTGTCGGGTGGTTTCAGTTAAGTCAAAGTTTGTCCCTTGGGGACGTTGTTACTCCTTCGGGGAGCAGAACTCATTCGGGAGTATTGTTTGGTTTTCGCCCCTGGCTCTTTGTCAGAGAGTCAGGGGACTTTTGGAAAAAAAAGTAACTAGTACTTCCTGGGTAGGACTTTAAACTGCATCCGGTTGTGGAGCTTGTTTACGGGTGGGGATAACGCGGTTACCCTTTGTCACAACTGCCTCCGGGGCACCCTTGGGCAAGGTGGGTCTGTATTTGCCTAGTTCAGTTTGGGTTCCCGAAAAGAGTGGACGTTCCCGATCCCCCGCCGGGCTCGTTCGATGTCTTTGGGAGTTTTGTTTTTGTTGCATGTAAATAGTTGTATATACTGTAAATAAACTGTAAAAAGTGATTTGAGTGTGGCGGGTGGGCCCCCCGTGTCTCTCCGGGGTGTGATTGCCTTCGGGTGTGTTGTTGTCTTTGGGCGTGTTGTTGCCTTGGGTGTGTTTGTTGCCTTTGGGCGTGTGTTGTTTTGGCCTTGTGTTGTTGTGATCGTTGATGGTGGTTGTGGTGGTGGTTTCTGTTTGTTGGCGGTGGCAAAGACTTTTTCGTTTCCTTTGCTGGGTGTGGATGGTGGGAGCATGTTGGCGATTCTGTGGGTGGTTGTCGGTTGCGTTTTGCTCCGGTCCGGTTTGGGTTCTTTGTTCCTCAGTGCCTGTTTCTACGTACTTAAAAGCTCTCCCACTAGTACTAGTGATACTTACCTGGAGCAGGAGTATCCGTGATCACGACGGCGGAGCTCCCAGGTGGGACCTGTTATATTCAGCCAGTCTAGAACGGGACCACTGTCGAGTTGTGTCAGTTAAGTCAAAGTTTGTCCCTTGGGGACGTTGTTACTCCTTCGGGGAGCAGAACTCCTTCGGGAGTATTGTTTGGTTTTCGCCCCTGGCTCTTCGCCAGAGAGTCAGGGGGACTTTTGAAAAAAAAAAGTAACTAGTACTAGTAGTGCTGGTAGCTTTTAAGATTTGTAGAAGGACTCTTCTCGGATAGGGTTCATTATGAATTCCCATGATGAACAGTTAGTTAAGAGAAGTGTTTAATTAGAAAGTGAGGCATAGTTTAGGTGGTACAACACTGAGCCAACCATTGGATTTCAATATTGGTCAAATGTTGGCAAAATGCTGTTAGCCCACTGTTCAAGACGACCAAATTTATCCAGGTAGACCGTTATCCAAATGTTTGACAGCCAACAGTTGGCACAGCGTTACTAAAATGTCGGAACTTACCGTTGGGCAACTAATATGCCAACGTTGGCCCAACGGTATAACCTTTGGCAGGCAAAATGTTGGCCCAATATAAAATTGATTGTAGGCCCAACCTTTTGTCAATGAGCACTCAACCATTCAGATAACATTAGCCCAACCGTTTGGCCAACCAATTTGCCAACGTTGGCCCAACATTATTGTGCTGTCTGGGTAGTTTCTGTCAGAATATCCTCTATGGGGTTTACAATATGTTTCTGCTAACAACGTCATTTCACTAAAAGACTGTCTGTCATTCTCGAACAAAAATTGCTAGGTCTTTGCAACAAACTGATAATACTTGATTTCTTAATATCAAGTGGGTTTAGGGTTGGGGTTCAGAATACTGAGGACATTTGCAATACCTTTAATTCTTATTTTGTAAAAATTGGACCTAAGATGGCTGGTGTTATACCAACAAACAAAGACTGCATGCAGTATCTTAAGTGTCGTAATCCTACCTCCTTTTATATGAGCCCTGCCAATGAAGATGAAGTTTTGCTCCTAATCCTATAAAGCTTTAAAACTCCAGTGCTGGCCTTGACACAATAGTTCGAAAAACTGTTAATTTTGTCGCTAAACTTAACCTTTATGTCATATTATTAATATTTTTTTTAGTAAGCGGTGTAGTTCCATCTTCTTTAAAAAAAATGCCCGAGTCTCTCCTATCTTTGAAAATGGTGAAAAGCAGTGTGTCACGGACTATAGACCAATATCAGTCTTTCCTTGTTTCTCCCAAATCCTAAAGAAAATAGTTTTAGTTTTCAACTGTCTATACAACTTTCTTTGCAAACACAATCTCTTATTTGATCAACAGTTCTTACCGGTAAGTATGCGACTCATGCCATAATCAAACTTATAGGTAACATTATTAATTGTTTTGAAAGTAAAAAAAAAATCTTGCTTGCGGTATTTTTCTCGACCTTGCTAAAGATTTCGACACTTTGGACCGCAGTATACTTCTTAATAGACTCTCACACTATGATGTCCGTGCCACACCACTTACCTGGTTCAAAAATTATCTTAACAACCGTGTACAAAACGTTTCCAGTTCCTGTACTAAGGTAAAGTCTTCTCTAAAATACATTACACTGGTGTTCCACAGGATTCAATCCTTGGACCCCTTCTCTCCATTATTTATATTAATGACTTACCAAGTTGTTCATCTAATTTGTCGTTCAGCTTGTACGCTGATGACACAAGTCTTTTGTTCACTGGGAAAGATTTAAGCACCATTATTAGAAGTGTTAATAATGAAATACCCAATTTACTTGACTGGTTCTATTTTAATAAGCTTTATCTTAATGTTAAGAAAACCAATGCAGTTATCTTTTACCCTTATCAAAAGGCTATTGAAAAGTCATGGAATTAGTAATCAGAACTTTTTCAATCCGATTAAGTCTCATACTAGGTTTTAAGGAAAAATTCTGGATAGTAATTATGTTTAAGGACGTTAGTTAGATGAGGTTTAACGTCCCAGTTTCCAACCAATTGGTTCAAGTCGAGACGGTCGCGGCCTTTTTTCCAGCTGTGGCTTACTGGCTTGTTTTCCCTACTCCATTGCTTATGCTGAGCACCAAGCACAAAGGCAGTAGGTTCCATTTTTAAAGTCTTTGGTATGACCCGGCCAGGATTTGAACCCTGGACCTTCCGGCTGCAACTCGGATGCTCTAACCACTTGGCCACTGCAGTCGGTTTATGGAAGCGCAGCTTCTTATAAGCATATTGTGATAACACAGTATCAGGTTACGTGACAGTTTCTTTGTCACACGTCATCTGAAGAAGCAGTTCATGATCAGAACTGCCGCAAGTACTGTATATTTGTTATCACATGTACATAATTGTAAAGCAGTCACTAAGGAATTTATGGTCTTTGCATCAAAAAATAAAAAAGATTTTTCATGTCCAAACATCTGAATGATTTAGGCGAATAAATGTGCACAAATTCAGGTATCTTAAAATGACTTCCAGTAGCCTAGGTGTGACTGATACAAAGTTTAACAATTGCAATAATAGAATGAAAAGCTTAATTTTTAAAGCTAGCTTTGTTTATAATACTTTTTGTAAGTAAAAAGATCATTTACTGATCTTCATAGAGAGATGTGACATTTACTCTTTCCTCACTTTTGTAGGATATGTTATCATGACATAAAACACTGCTAGTCCTAGTAGTATGACATTCTTGAGTATGGGCAGAAGATCTAAAACACGGAATTCAGCGTCACTGTGACCAACCGCAATGCACGAATCACACCACCAATTTGTGCATAGTAGTATACCGTTAGTACGGCCATAGTGCACAGTGCTTATACTCTGCTTGGGACGGCCCGGCCACTCTTTCGATTGAGATTGTTCCCACCCTAGGCCTATATCTTACTATCGTATTGCAGCCGTGTTTATCGAAAACAGAAGGTCATCTTTAGAGCCATTGTTTACGTCAGTGATCCCCACAGTGGCTGACACAGAAGTAAACGAAGTAACATTGTAGGCCTAAGAATAGTAACGTGAGGCCTGGCCTCTTTGCTCAAATAGGCGATACGTATGCAGTCTACACTTAGTTGTGTTGTTGGCCCATACACTCGTAGTATACGTACAGAGGATAGTAACGTGAGGCCTGGCCTCTTCGGTCAAATAGGCGATACGTATGTAGTCTACACTTAGTTGTGTTGTTGGCCCATACACTCGTTGTATACGTACAGAGGATAGTAACGTGAGGCCTGGCCTCTTCGGTCAAATAGGCGATACGTATGTAGTCTACACTTCGTTGTGTCGTTGGCTCACACACTCGTTGTACACGTACAGAGGCTGCTAGTAGCCTACGAGAAACTTTTCTTTACAACTTCTGCCACAGTTTGGTTCTGTATTATCGTATTGTGTAGCCAATAACGTGGCTTAGTGATAATGCACATTGCAGCCTGTGCAGCATTTGGATATACTCCCAGCATTGCAAGCAACGCGCATGTACCACTATGTGGGTTGAGCTTAATATCGGCAATTTTATTCAAGGGAATTTTCCCAGTAGCATTCGCCACTGTCTGGACTGATACGTTGTGATAAGTTTACCCGTGCAGCCTAGCTCAACTTATATTTACCAACCACTGATTTCACATGCTTCAATTTCAACAAAGGCCGAAAAGGCCTATATATTATCTTGAAAATAGCCAGTATAAGTACGAATCGCTTGCATAAACAGTAGTTACGGTTACCGTAACTACATTTCTAGTTGTTTTAGCCTTTGGATTGAATAGACGATGCTGGTGAGAGGTAATTCCAAGTTCACAAGAGTACAGAGTTGATTTATAGAAAAAAAATATTAACAAAGTGTCATACCCTTGTGTGTGAGTTAATGTCACTACAGCAATGCAATTAACGGTGCCGTGTTAGGCTGAAAATTCGTGACGGTGTACCGAAATCTCGTAACTTTCACATCAATAACATACATAATGGGTTAAACCCTAGTCTAGAAATGACTTTTCGACTCAACTAATTTGGGATTTTTAGCTTCAAATTCAACTAGTTTATCTTGGATCCCCCACATTGATTATATTTACCCAAAGTAGCAAAAGGCATAAGACGTTTATCTCGCATTAGACATTTTGTCTCTTGGGAGGCCCTTATCTCTATTAACAATACTGTACTGTAATTCTTCCGTATTGTTCATATGGTGTGCTTCCATGGGGTTTTGTTTACAATACTAACACCAGTTGTTTACACATTCTACAGAAACGTGCTTTCAGAATTATCTTTTGAGTCTTTAGTTCTGCTACCTCTGTCACTTCTATGCCGTTATCTCATCACTCGAAAAATCTTACCCAACAGGCAGCAAATTTTATATTACAATACGATAAACGTGAAGTTTCAAATACATTTATAACTTCTTTACGGAATACCCAAGTCATGGTTATGCGACTAGACACAAGCTTGATCTCTTACAATGTACCCAGAATTTAATTAAATACATAGGTCCTAAGATATGGAATTCACTCCCTGTAGATATGAAGGACACTCGTACTTTTGTAACATTTAACCCTAAACTTAAACTTTTCTCACTGTCCAAATATAACTAATTATTTTTAGTTGTGCTACCTCTGTCCCTCCTATGCCGTTATCTATTATCCGTTATCAAGTCTATTTATTACGTTGTTCAGGTCTGAAATTTCAGTGTAATTATGTAGTGTTATTGTGATGTTTAATAGGGGTCCACACATAAGCTCCCGTGAGCTTCTTTGGATACCCCTTAGCCATGAATATTAGTCTTTATGTCCCTTATTTATTACCTCGTTTCACGACTTTTGTATCCTTCATGTTAATACTGATAAAGTCAGGGAGTTAAATAGCAACTCCCTGGATAAAGTATTCTTTCGAGAGGCGGAAGATTGATATGTAAGTTGTTATGGATAGGTTAATTGATGTTTGAATTGTTATGGATAAAATGTAGTTCAAGAAAACATACAAAGTTACTCAAGCCAGTCCTCTCAACCCTCCGAAATATGGGTCATAACGGAATTGGTTACATTAGATGGCATGTAAACCTACATTCACGGGGGCACAGAATCGGGGTGCTTAGCAGCAGTTATTGCTATGGTTAATCTTTTCTCGGAATTGGTATTTTTGATCCAGAAAAAGATATCGGAATTGACACTGAGTACGGCCATACATAAAATACAGAAGGAGGCAATGACAGTAACTGTGTCAGAGGTAAGGAGGTTAAAGACACAAAGTAAATTATAGAAGATATTTAAACTTTCCTTGGAGAAAATTCAACGTTTAGAAGGGATCATTGGTATATTGGTTGACAATTCTCCAAGGAATGAGTAGCGACCTTTTTATAACCAATCATTCGAAAGAGACAAGTACAAGCTTTGAAAAGATTAGGAAGGAATTTGACGGTACGATGGTTTTATCAAATGAGAGCCACGTACAATTATGTGGGTGGTTGGGAAATATACATGGCGCTTTCAAACCTTTAAATAATGACCGATGCCATGAGGCATTAACTTGTGATGCATCTATGTCAGGGTGAGGGGCCTGTCTCTAGGAACTGCAGTCAGATTTAAAGGCTTGTTTTATTTTTATTTTGAAAGTTGACTCGACTTGACTTGAAGGAAAGTGACTTTGACTTGACCTGGCTAGAAGGTAACTAACTTAAAACTTAAATTATCTTCAGAATAGATGACTTAGTTACAACACTAGACACAAGCTACCCTTCATATGAAAACTCATGAGTAGGCCTTGCACAATGCTTTCAAATTTGTGTATGACTGAAGAGAACTTGAGCCAAGCGAGGTTGTGTAATAGGATGGTAGTTCAGCTCTTTCACTTCATTGAAAATGCTGTTTGGCATCGCGGCATGCTGTAATGCAAAACACGTGTCTGACTACCTTCAATTATCCTTTGTAATGCATGATGATTACTACAATACTTTTCCTGCTACAAACACATCACAAATTAATCACATGCTCTATACTGTGCCCCATAATATTTTCCTAGGGTGTGATAATCGTGGGGGTAATATCCTCCATCTGGCCTTCGCCTGCATTAGTGTTCTATCAGGGAGTTGCAACTCCCTGATTCTACTACCAGAGTATGACAATTACCTGGCCCTGATTTGCATGCAAGCGTTTCTTATTTTGCGATCTCGTGTTTTAGACCTTGACAGTTTAGGTTTAAAAGACCCTGCGTTGAAGACTAATTCCTCAAAAGAATGGAATAATAACGATGATACTTGAGCCTACTAGGAGCCCTCTTTGAAAGGAATGTGACCAGGGACCCTGTGTTGGAGTAATATACCGGCTGGATCCATCGGGAGGAATACCTGAACTTGGGAAGCTTAGTAATAATTACAAAATAGCAAAGTATTATAAACAATGAGAATATAGACGGTCAGCATGTAATGGGGAGTGAACCGTTAGCGAGAGCGGAGTAGAAATAACCAAAGTTTCTTGAACGAAAGAAAATCTGTTCTATCTCCACCGAGACATTTCTGTTTCCTAAATATATGTTTGCCAATTATGAGGCGAGTCTGCTGCCTGGTCATCCTTTAAAGCTTTGAGTCTTCATAAAACATAATCTTCCAAAATGAAAGGCCGTGATTTCGTACCTTACTGTATAAATCCTCACCTTAGAAGAAAGGGAATTTGTTTGAGACAGTTTTGATAAGCACTGCAGCAATAAAACTGAAACAGCCAGAAAAATATTCATAGTTTGCGAACAATTTTTGGTAGAAAGTGATTGCACTATATCTACTAATCAGTTGTTAATACCACTTACCCTACCCACTGCAGGTATGTATTGCTTGAACATTCTTTCGGTTTACTTAACAAAAAATAGACAATCCATTGGGAGATATGCGCCCCAAGTGTCCCCCCGCCTTTGCTGGCGCTACTGGGTTACATATTTTACAAGTCATTCCCATTTAGACACTCAGTTACTCTGCTGTTTCACTGAACTCCCCGAGGCCCTTCTACCCTAAGTGCGTCGCAGGTTAGACAGAAATCATTCGCAGACAGAGAGGAAGTACTTCAGGGGTTCATCTCGGCACCTTTCGTGTTTGTCCAGGGGCTATTTAACAAATGCATATGGGGTGGTGCACTAACTAGGTCACAACTATCACAATTGAATCATTATTTAACTCAGCCTGACCCGAACAAACGGCAGATTGGTTTGATGACCTAGTTTAGTTTACTTCTTTATCTGTTAAAAGAAGGGTTTAAGCAAAAATTTACTTTTCTACTTTTCATATGTAAAAGGGGAACTAAATCCATGCATTTTGGTGAAACTTTCATTCAAATCGGACATGTATTACTCGAGATATCAGAAAAAGAAGTTATTACATTTTGAGACCCAAAGTGAGCTTGAGGCAAGTGGGAGTTATATTACAAGGCAGCTCCCTGATATCATTCCCTCACATTGATAAGGAATGCTTTGTTTCTTTTGTTTTTGTAGTCTGTTGTGTTGAACTTGAAATTAATAGGTATAGGACCTCCCCATGGGGATTGTGAAGTTTGTAATTTCCCATTCCTCTCATGCAATCCCATCCCCATAACATGTGAATGTTCAGGAGAAAATTGGTGATAAAGTTTAAAGAAAAAAAGACTGCTCATTAATGTGAGGGTATGACATCATATGTGCTTGCTTCAAGTTCACTTTGTGTTGAAAATGTGACAACTTTATCTGCTGACATCTTGAGAACCACACATCGGATTTCAATGGGAATTTAACCAGATTGTTAAGATTAACAGATTGTTAAGATTAATATATCCAAACCTGATTCGAGCTTAGACCATCCTTTTAAGAAACGAGGCTTCTTCCAGAGTATAAGAGAATTGCAAAAGTGCATCGCACGCAATAACACAAGATTGAATTAGGACGATATATGATAATTGTAGTGGGGGACACGGGCAATGATGGTAGGGGTTGCAGGATGCTTCGGAACAACTTATAATATCGTTAAAGTTGTCCAAAAGTAATAAAAGGACACAAAGTAACTTAACGTTGTTATAGGTGGGCTGGAACGTAACCGGACAACTCCCACCTGGACAATTCCCACCCTGACAATTCCCACTCCGGACAATTGCCAAACTGGACAATTCCCACCCGGAAAATTCCTACTCCGGACAATTGCCAACCCGGAAAATTCCCATCCATACAATTCCCACCCGGACGATTCCCATCCAGGACAATACCCACTATAGCCGTTCGTGGAGAGGGCCCGCAAACAGATAACGTAAATGATGACACCAAAGGCTCGACGGGAATAATTTGCAGCCTGACTAAAATCTATTATTATACGATACTTCTCATAGCTGATTCCATCCTCTTATTCCTGGTATGCATATTCCGTGAAACTACAAAAATACAAAAATAGATCAATATTACGAACTATGAAAATAGACAATCCTACAAAAATATAAGCATTACATCAAATACAAATAAAGCCAATTGCACCAAACCATGTACCCTGTAAACTGCAATGTCGTAAATATATAACAGCAATGCCGCAACATACATTGAGGATAAATTTGTCCACTCCCTGGTGACAAATATAGACCTATGTGAGTTCAGACTCGCAAAACCAATAGCCCGACTCACCGCAAACCTCACGCAATAAACCTGCAATTACTGAAATACATCCCCACCATCTACACTTCACAAAAATGCATTTAATTTTAGCTCTGCAATTAACAAAGCAATTACATACCTCTTTGGGTCCACATTTCGCACGAATATACTAGGGGCACACCCAAAACGTCAGATTCTGCAGAAAGTACAGTACTGCATGCTTTAATATGGCCAATAGTATACAGCTGGGCGTCTAGGCAGGAACTGAGGCTGGACACATGTTTGCCTTCACCCTTTATAGTAACCTATTGTCCTTTACTACAACAAAGCCTGACTTAATCCAAAGCAGGTGCAGGCAGGACTTGATCGCCTCAACTATTTTTAATTAATGTACACAATACAAAAGGCTCATTGAGTATGCACAAACTGCAAACTCACAGTTCACTACACCCACCCTCACAATTTCCCATCGCGAATGGCTCCCAACCATGTCAATTGCTCCGAGCAATGCCCAGGACAATTCACCCTATAAAATTGCAGTATGTTGTGTGGCATAAAACGCAGGCTACAACGTTTTAATAAAAATTGAAAATGGCAACCAAAGATAAGTTTAAGGACATTTAACTCATAAGCGATTGTCTTAGACGATCTTCCAAATAGCGTGTTGCTTTGCCGAACTCAAGCCCGAACGCAGGGGACGAGGGGTTGGGATCTAGTGTTTCAGACGAACCCTCCTTCTTTAAAAACGAACTTCCCTTTAAAATCGAACCACATTTTGCACTATATGGGTGGTTCGTTTTGTATTTTCCCTACCCTTAGCAACACAAATACTGTCTGCAAATTTAACATAGGCTTATTCCAAACGGACAGTTATTCCTATTTTATCATAGTACGTGTAATTATGTCATAATACCACAATTGCTCGCTTCGTGGGCGATATAATCGACTTGAGTTTGTTCAATGTAAAAAAGGTTACGTTATAGTTTTGTACTTTTTTTTTTTTTGTTCACCTAGGCTCAATAAAATGGTAGCCTGTGGGATTATTGGGGAGGCTGCTCCCTGGATTTTTACACCCGAACTGAAAATAGGTCCCCTTGAAAAGTGATGAAGAATCATTTTACTCTAATTGTAACTTGAAAGTCCTCAGAACCTGGTAAATCACATAAAAGGTATTTTTCTGAATTTGACCTCCACCACAGACAGGCATAGGGCCCCGTCCTAACGAATGACTAACCCCACTTCCAAAGACTGGATCGGCCCGACTAAATAACAGATGTTAAAGTCCAAGCTACATGATGCTCTTGACAGTGCACACACCTGTATTAGGCTAAAACCTTGTAGACTTGTCTACAACCTGGAAATAAATTACAATCAGGGCTTTTAAGCTTATTGGATTGACACTCAGGGTCGTCACTACAAGGGGTGCTACACCCCCAGATATTTTCAAAGTTCGGTCTGTCGGGAAAATTTTGCAGTCCGTCGGGAAAAAATTGCCACTTTCTTTTGCAATTTATATACATTGTCAGAAAAAAATCTTTTATTTGAGGCTACAGAAATGTCGGAAAATTTTATGAGCACAACGTTTTACTTAAGTCAATTATTTTCCGGTGGATATATTGCTTTGGATACAAAATCCAGTGACGTATCTTCCTCCCAGATTTAACTGTATTGGGAAACTATTCCGCATTCTGTATTATATATTTTTAGGAAGTGTACCACATTTCGAGGGTTCTATGCCAGTGATCCCTACACTATTCGGGAAGCAGTTGCCCTTTGACGAAATCCAGACTCGGAAAAATAGTTGTACCGTTTTAAATTGCATATAATTGTCTGCAATGAAATTGAAATATCATGTTCGACACTGTGATTAAAAGTCTTTTGGAATATGATTCACCTCAACCTCACTGCTTGTCGGAGATGGGTTGTAGGTATTTATGGTCAGTTGCGTCGGGTTGCAGTCGATTGTAGATTAACAGCGCAACACACTGTCGGGATTGGTATCAATCTATCTACTTTTCATCAATCACCCATGAAAGCGAGCAAATTGACTTTCTTCAACCGTCGTCTGATTTCGCAAATCATTCATTGTTGGCCATTTCATAAGAAAATGGGTAATCGTTGGGTCGATGACAGCTGCACACTACCACGACTTAATTTACTCAACTACGACGCGACTCCCACCACTACCCTTGACTCTACTAAGAATATCAAACAGTTTGATATTTGTCATAATATAGGCTAGTAATCGGGACCGAAAGTCGGGTAGCAAAAACATTTGGAACACAATTACCCGACCCGTCTGCCGCGTACGCGACTGGTTTTCGCCGTCTGGTTGTAGTTGGGTCGGTGCAGTGTGGGTTGGCTTTCCACTTAATCAAATCGTGAAGTCGGAACCCTTTTGTGTTTGCTATAGACACTAAAAAGTGCATACACGTTGTATTGCGGCGTTAGCGAAAGAGGCTCGCTTTCCTATACTCCTTCTGTAAATAGAGTGCCTAAAACGTTAGTTAAATCCCTTAAAATCCTATTTTCGGCGCGCTCGCGCTCATCCTTTATATCCGCTAATTGCCCAGTTAATACTCTAAGAAGGACGAGGCGTGTTTTATATTATTTCAAAACTCCGTGCAATTTCCGTGATTGCCCATCCAGCTCCCAACCCTCAAAGCTGCATCACTAAAAATGGAATGACAGTTAGTCCTACCTATTGAGAAACAAAAGGGCTTATTTCAATTTTTAGGTCTGTGTAGTACGTATTCAGTGCAATTTGTGGATAATTAATTGCTTTGTAAAATGAGGGCAAACATTACTTAAATGTCCGCAAAGTATTATTTTTCGGGGCGCTTCGCGCGCATTCATCTTGTACCCTTGTTACTTGTTAACCTTGTTAACCTATCAAGACTTCCCATAGAACAAAGTGAGTATAAATATTGCAAAATTTCCGGTAGAAACTTTACGACCCTCCCCACCGTAGAAACTCTATTACGTCCCTAACATGAATCCCGCTACATCTTGACGAAATCGACCAGTGGTTAGTCCGAATTATGCTATTTTAAAAAGATTAAAGACAAACTGCTATTTCATGGTCCGTTTACAGGGCCTATTCTTGGGCGAAATCCCTAAGGAGGCAGTTCATGACACTAGCTAAGAGGTGCACCAAGTGGCGTTTCTACAGATAGTTGACACCTGAAACGACCCTTCCTTTTTCACCTGTGCATGAGTGCCATCCTGGGAAGGTTGCTGAGGGGAGGGATACATTTAAGACTTAGCCAGGGGCAAAATTGTGTTATGACTTGTAAAGCCTTGGACTCTGTTATAGCTTTACAAATTGTAAGTATTTAGTGATATTCTTCCTATTTTTGGCTGGACGTAAGTTCAGAGGTGCCGTCTAAGAGAAGTAGATGACACTGTATGTTCTTTGATAATTTTTAGTCTTTTTAAAGTTGTTTGGATGAAAAATGGTCCTATATTTGGTAAAGCTTCGTAAAGTGTTGATTTGATAATATGTTATGAAATCCCCATTATTTATTGATTCTTTTCTATTTTGCTAGGGTGCAATTAAAGGGGATGTTGCCTCGAGGGAGAGATTACACCTCTACTCTTTGAGAAATGTTTCTTGTGCAAAGTTTCCTAGATCCAAAATGGTGTTATGTTTGGTAAAGCTTTGAACTGATAACATGACTTGAAATTAAATTTATTTACTGACTTTTCCGGCTGTTTCATGACATCCCTACAAGCCTGGTATCCGGTGGGGGCTTCGCCCTGGCGCTCTCAGTACTCCACTAGGGAAACACCATCGGTTGGCCCGTATCCATAACGTAGGCTGCAAGAAAATAATATTATTCGGTAGACAAAGGCTCACAGATGGAGGGGGACGCGACACATTTTAGATCTTAAAGTTGCATCTAAACATTCTTTACCTTTAGTTTTCATGTTTACAAACAAATCAAATTCTCAAGACGAAAAACTAAATTTGATTTACAGGCAAAATGCAGTCACCCAAATTTGAACTAGAACTATGCATTTGCTTGCAAATACAGTGTGGTCTGTTAAGAATGATGAGTACGTTAATTATCGCCTAGATTCCTTCGGTTTGTGTGGGCAACTTGCAGGGTGCTGTTCGCCAACATTTCATTGAGCTAAGGAGAAGTGGAGGGGGATGAGGTAAGAGGAAGGGTCAGGTAGAGCACCGATCTTCTAACAACTAAATGAAGCTTATTCAAGAATCTTATTCTGACGTTACGCATTTTTGAACAAGGGCATGATGCTTATTAATTGGAAGTAGCATGGTGATACGATGAGTCGGTGACCTAAATATTGTTGTGTGCAGTCTGTGTGCTATACGTTTTGTATCACAGAAGTTCCGATTTATATGTACATACACTGTAAAAAATAAATTTGTTAATATACAGAAATTCTCTGGTAATACAGTTTCCAAACAATTTCTGTAAAACCAAATTACTGAAATGTTCTGTTTATTTATGACTTTTTTTGTGTAAAACTGTTGCCTACATCTGGCATTTCTGCTTTCTTACAAAGTTTCTGTAAAAGGATCTTATACATCGGAACAGTACTGAATTTCTAAATGATGTAATAATTGTTTATGAAATAAATATTACAACAATACCAATACATCAATTGTAAACATTTACAAGCAAAGCAAATAAATACTCAGTTCCTGATAAAAAAACAAGCACAAAACATCAAGAAATGAGGTAGAAATCATTGTACAAGAAAAACATTGACAAAAATAAACTCCGCTCATTTAAGTTCAGTTTTAGCATACGTCATAAACCGGTAAATTTACAGATATTTTACAGAACAAGATGCTTTAAAAACTGAAAATGTTTGTAATGGAAACAAAACAGAGCCTTAATGTTATTTAACTGATTTATTACGTTAAAAAACATGTTTGTTAGCTAAATAACAGTATACCTATATAAAAGAGCAAAAACATAAAATTACTGTAAAAAATTTCTCTAAATTTAGCGACAAATAAAACAGTGTATATAAAACACTATACACATACTAACAAGGTAGGTCAATTCTCTGGACGAAGCTTACAACTTGGCCCATTTTTACACTCTTACACTCACTGTGAACCGCTGATTTCATTCAATCACGTTGTTCTAGAGAAAGAACATCCAACATTTCTTCGGGCATAACTACGGGCATAAAATCACTTCTAATCAAAATTAGGCCTTTTCGTAAAAAATGGACTCTCGATGTGTTCGTGGTTACACAGGCAAATGACGTATGATTATAATCTGCGCACCTATCTATGCCGTCTCGTAAGCGAAAACACGCAGCGCAGGGTAAAGCAAAGTAAAAGAACGTACGTTCGCTATGCAGATAGATATGTGTAGCGCCTCATTTGACAAATCCTGTGTAACGTGCGTTGTGATTGGTATGACACTAATTTGACTTAGCTATACGCCAATCACAACGCACGTTACATACATGTAGGATTTGTCAAATGGGGAGCAACCATAGAGCAGGATTTAGGTTCCTATATCCTGCTCTATGGGAGCGTCAATACTCGTATCTATCTGCATAGCTTTGCTTTACCTTGCGCTGCGTGTTTTCGCTTACGAGATGGCATAGATGGCTACGCAGGTAATAATCGTCGTCATCTGCCTGTGTAACCACGAACGCGTCGAGAGTCCATTTTTACGAATACTTCTGATTAGAAGTGATTTTATGCCCGTAGTTGTGCCCGAAGAGATGCTGGATGTTCTTTCTCATAGAACGACGTGGTTGAAAGAAATCAGAGAGGTTCGCAGTGAGCGTAAGAGTGTAAAATAGGCCAAGTTGTAAGCTTCGTCCAGAGAATTGACCTACCTTGTAAGTATGTATAGTTTATTATATATCTACACATAAATCGGAACGCCTGTGTTTTATGTGTAGTGACCGACTCAACGTACCGACCGACTCAAGGTACAGTCACTATATAATAGGCCAGCGCATGTGTTGTCTTGTTGGGGCTTAGCAAAACTGTTATGTTATCGACAGGTTTTAATACCTTCCGGCTACAGGCTACAGAACGGTACAAAACATTGGTCGACCACGGTTTTCAACGTGAACTCGCACCTCACCGCCGGGTACAGTTATTTGGCTAGAAGTAACGATCTGTCTAGGGGGCCTTTGTTGTAAAGGGTCGATGTAGCACTTGCAGTACTATAAGCCGTGTAAAACTGGTAGTAATACAGCCTACAGGTAGTATGGAACTGAGGTGGGCTAGCTACACTGGCAATGACCGTGACAGCAGTGGCGTAGCTAGACATTGTTCGTGGGGGGGGGCAGAAGCAAAAGAATTCCGACAGATTATCTTGATAGTTGTACGATTCAAAATTCTGGGGACCTTTTTTTTTTTTTTTTTTTGGCTTTCAGTTCCAACGTTACATTGTGCATGATACATACATGTAGGCTATGCCCTAAATAACGTTAGAACTAACTGTTTGTGGCTAGCGAGTCCTAATGTTATTTCAGTACGCAGGTAGAAGAAACGAGTTAGTTTAGTGAAATGGATGGAGGAACTAAGATATCTTCACCTCTCAAATATTACGGCTTTATCAAATGAATGCCCATTCATGTTAACCACAAAATATTCTTACCTCGGATAGCTATGATCTACATTCGTCCACTGACAAAAACTGTGCATTATGAACGTGCCTGCATGATTGTCAGCTATGTTTATGTACCCTATTGATCGGAGTCGAGTCAAGGGCTGAGGCGCGGGCTGCGAGATGGCGGTAGTCATGCACTGAGCGTTCATCGCAACAGATTGCGTTGCGGAATAATAAAAAAAGAAACGTCCTTTGTTACTCATATTAAATACAAAATATTATGTAAATATTTTCACTCTAAGTTTTTGCATTGAAAGATTTTCATAAGATTTCCTGCATTGCAATAAGAAATGGGAAAATGAACTCAGTAAGACCATAAAGAAAAGTACACATGGGCTTTACTTTGTTCACCGCGTAGGCGGTTAAACGCCATGAAAGTATCACGGAAAAATCGGTAGAAACCGGACAGAGGGCGCCTTTCCAACTCGAACGAGTCCTATATACTGCAATAGCCGAATGACGTCTTGTTCAGTACTGATCCAGACGGATTCAAGAGTGTGGTCTGTCAGACCACACTAATGAGTGTACCCGGTATCCTATTTCATGAATGGCTTTTGAGGATCATGCTACAATACGTTTCTCACTGAGTTGTGAAATTCCCGAATAGGGTAACTCCTCGTTTACCTTGAATATGGAATATTAGGCTATGTTCTAACATATCAAGAAAGATACTTGAAGTGAAAAGGGGCACATTTTTGAGATTTAGTTTTTAAATCAAAATAAGTTTGCGGTGACTACTTAAATACTAAAGGTTTGTTAACCAGCTCAGTGAGTCTAGATAACTATTGTGGGTATTCAAACTTAAGGCTATTTTTTATTTAGCCAGCGTATATGCTAGTGTATTCAAAAGGTGTATCTTGTAGGAGGAAGATGGTTCATTCGTCACGTCGAGAAATCCGCATGAAAACGTATCTAGGGAAGGGGGGGGGGGGTCCGGTGACCTCCCTGGAAAATTGTGGGAAAAAAGGAAGCCTGATTGCGTTTCCCAAGTTTGGGGGCCTTGAAATTATTATTTGGACAATGAAATTTTCAGCATTTTAGTATTTCTTCTCGAGTAGGCCAACTTTCATTCAGGATTTGGAAATCTCAGCGGCGAGATGCCCCTAACACCCCCCCCTAACACCCCCCATAGCAGGCTACGGCCCTGGTTTAGTGCGTACTCAACCCAGACTGTAAAAAGACAGAAGTCTTCACTTTTAAACACATTAAGACGTTTAAGAATTAAAAAACGAACAACAAAATGGATAAGCACAGTACAAGACTGAACGACTATTAAAACATGATAAACATAATGACGTCAATTAAAGTGCAATCCGCAAACACGTTTATATGTTATATATACATATATATATATATATATATATAAACATATATATACATATATATATAAATATATATATATATATATATATATATATATATATATATATATATGTTAATTTTTCTGTATTAAAAACAACTTGATGTTTACAGTAATCATGAAATAAACGCATAAACGTGTTTACTGGATGGCGTTCAAGTGCCGTCAATGTGTTAAAGTTGACGTTTTAGACGTTTAATTTGCTTATGTATTTTATTGTTTTTTCGGTTACATAAACGCCAAGACGTGTTTATTATCTGTTACAAAAAAGTGTTAATCATTTTTTACAGTGAATACAATCTGTAGACAGTAAAATACTTTATTTCATTGTCTACAATCGTCTAAATGCTTCGGGGCTTCCGAGGGCTTCGCCCCATGGACCCCAAAGAGGGACATTACTGAAATGGACCCTAAGGCGGGCAAATGAGTCCTATGCTAAAGGCGATTTTATGCTCTCACCATGGAAGTACTACCTCGGAGCTAGTACTTCCATGATCAAATCGACCATCCCGTTCCAGCAGATAATGAAAACAAGTACGCCAAGGTCAAATTGACATTACCAAATGTTAAACTGCGTTTTTGTTTATCCGATCCTCCCGTTATACTTAAATTTTTTTCATCTTGTACTTTTTGCAAAGCTTTCCGTAAAGCGAGGGTTATTAGTTACCCGTTCTTGACACATATTTTGTCGGGGATGAAACTATTTTGGTCGGGAAAATAAAATAAAATAAAAATAATAAAAACATGAGCGAAAGGAAGCGAGATCACACAAATTATAAGAGAATTTCCAATAGCCTATTATGGTTACATTTTGCAATGCTAAATGAAAGAAAAAAAGACTATCCAATACAATGAAAACGCTGAGATGTTTGTTTTTTTTTTTTTCGCGCGCATCCCCCGAGGAAACTGGCAAATACAATTGAAAACTTTGTCTGGCACGGTAAATTTTCTTTCAAAGCATGGGCGTCTCCAACGCGCCACTCTATTGTGACTTGAAGCTCTGAAATAGAAGTCTTTACGTCTTTAAATGCGACAATGGTTCTTGCAAATGAAATCCAAAACCCTACCCATGCACAGGGATTCGCAATTCTTGATAAATTTTTCGTCGTGCTTCGCATAAGCCTCATATAAATTGATGTCTCATTGTAATGCTGTACTGCTGTGAGTAGGAAAACTTTGGTGGAAATATCTCGTTATTACTTCCTGTAGGAGAGCTCCACTAAATAACTAATTCCAGAACCTCACTACACCTCTCGCTGTTTACTTTCCCCACCAACTACATCCAATACTGTATTTCCTGTAGAACATGTCGCTTGTCAAGTTTTGCAATTGTCCAGAGTGGGCAATGTCCGAATTGGCAATCGTCCGGTGGGAGTTGACCGGGGGATTGTCCGGGGGCAATTGCCCGGTTGGGAGTTGCCTGGAACCGAGCTGGAAAGGCAGTGAAAGTGCATTTTAAAGGCAACTTAGTAGTTTTTCAAATTTAGTCATTTTTCAAAGTCTAATGCATTTATCATGAGGTCTTATCAGTAGAACAAGGAGCCTGTAGCGCTGTAAATGTTTGGATGAGTCCTTTTTAACTATTGAAAATGTGGGCAAGAAAATACCTGTAGTGACAGATTCCCCTCCATGACCCCACAGTGCCACTACTGTTAACTGTGCAATTACTTGTAAGGGTACATCTACTCTTAAAGCGTGCCGGAAGTTCGTGACTTATTGACAACTTAATACTATTGTAAAGTGGTTAAATTTGTCACCATAATAAATAAAAATCATTACCCTTACAAAAAAATTGTGTGGCAAAAGTTCCAATACCACACGTGAAACACTGTGTCGAACTGTGTAAAACTATGGTGGGGTGTGGAGAGGCGTGAAATTTCTGTGAATTTTTGCGAGACAATGTGTGTCATTAAAAAACTGTTGACACACTTTTCCAAAGTGCCATGCGTTGACCAGCATTTTCACAGTTTGGACATGAGGCAATGTGTGGAAAACCGAAAATCACGCTTTGGCACATGTAACAGGAGGCAAACTGTGGTATAATAGGCAAAGTGTGGAGATGTGTGGAGAAGTGTGGAGAAGTGTGGTGCTGAGTAAAGTAAATTCAATAGTTCGATTTCGTTCACTGGCTTTGTTTGCCACACTTTACCCTGGTTTGTCACATGTGTCAACTTGACACAGCTTTCCCCACTTTGACCCAGATTTCAAGGTGTGACAATCATGCAGGGAAAAGCGTGGTCCTGTGTGTCAGATTGGTTCCAATACCACATGTGTCACCACGCATAGCCACACTTTTTTCCTTATGTATTTTCATATGCTCTGCCACACGTGATTATGTGTGTTCACATGTGGCATGCCACACTTCTTTTTGTGAGGGTAGTAATAACGACAATTTTTCATTTCTTTTTTCAAGCTATTTGTGTATTTGCCAAAACTTTGACCTTAAAATTATAAGAGGTCTTAAAGGTATCTCGGTAGCCTCGGTCAATTTTGCCCCCTACCCTCACGTCCTTCACTTTCTAGCCTATGGCCAACGATTTCTCTCCGTAAATACTTCATCTAACTAGTGAGTAAATTCTGGCCACAGTTTAGCGTTATCTGAAATATCCGTGGCAGTGAACAAGAAGTCATACAATTCCTTCCTGCTGGTTTGATGATGTGAATTCTTCAGTAGTTTGGGCGAGGTGGCTACGGCAACACAGTAAATCAGTGGTTCGTATCCGGTGGGTATTTAATCCAATTGGGGATAATTTTGGTGTCTCAGGTGGGTAATTATTGACCGCCGTTCCTGTCCAGTATCTTTTTTCAATTTCTCAATTATTCCAGTTCTGTAAGGTACTCTCGAGTCCAACGATCTGACTCTGTGGTGAATGGAAGTACTGGAAAGTACCAGACCTATTTAGTGTACTCACATATTTGGAAGATGATTGGGTTCTTAGGACCGCTTTATGGAAAAGTAAAGGACTATTCATTGGAATATAGTCTCAATATTAAAGTTAGCCTAGGTTACTTTAGGAAAGCACGTTAGGGTCTGTTTTCAGGGATACTGGGCATGTTCTTTCAGTGTCATCAAGTTATTACCAGGTTATGACCATAAAGCGGTCCTAAAGGTCATTGTCATTGTCCACAGGCATTCTCTTTGCTGTGAATGTGAACTATAGAGAAAACCACTTTTGAAATTTGCTAGTAGGGGATACATAGGGTGGCTGATTGGAAAGGGGGGGGGTGGGACGAAAAAGGTTAACAACCACTGTAGTAAATAACGAACAAGTACTGTGCATATGCTAACTTGTAGGTTAATTCGTCATGGGGTTCCATACAGTGTGGGCTCAGCAACTGCTTGAAAGAACATAGAAAGAACTATAGCCGCCTTAGTTTATACCACCTGCAACCTGTTGCCACTGTTTTATTCATACATTTATCTGTGTTCCTATAAGTGACAAACTTATGGAAACTTATTTATTTTAAAGATGTTTTGCAATGTTCAGGGCATACCCAAATTCGAAAAAATTATCTTGGCCTCGTTGGGCAAAAGAATATCGGTGCAGTGTCAAAACGTTTCTTCCTTACTGTTATTTTTAAGTGTATGACACGCCCTAAAATCCTTGATATATTCTTAATTTCTCTCTTACAGCTTGTGCAGTCAACGAGTGTAGGACTCCCCAGTTCATCGAAATCGACTCTCTGAGTTTGATCCAGTGCTCGTTTCGAGACGATGTGTATAGTGTTCTTTGGTACAAACTAATAAAGTTTACGCGCGGAGACGCCTTTCTCACTTTAGTGAATACCAAGAAAAGTGGAGAAGGATTTCTGTCCGGAGAATTCGACATATATCCGAATGGTTCACTTATTATACAAAATGTTTCAATGAAACATGAAGGAACGTATAGAGTAGATATGCTGAAAAATCCTTCCAGTGGCCCGGAAACATTCTTCGTCACTGTTTACGTGTTTGGTAAGAATAAATTACATTATAAAGGATACCGGTGCGTATTAAACTTTTCACCCCAGATAAAAGTTCCCTTAGCAATGCTGCCGCATTAGAAATGCTTTCAGAAGCTTCCATCGTAATATCAAAAGTTCACTTTACTCTTGATTAAAAGACTTGGATTGAGAAAGAATATCCTTCCAATTTCCTTCTAATGACGTCTTTAGACATTTTCTATTTAAGGCAAATATTACTCTCTTAATCCAAAAGAGTAAAATTAGGGACGGATCTAAAATTAAGACTGAATATTCACTCTAAAAGAGTACGAATGACTCTTTTTGGATTGTAATATTTCAATCCAAATTTAGATTGGGCCCCTAATTTCACTCTTAAAGAGTGACTTTTCACTCTTAAGATTTAAGAGAGTAAGCAATTCAAAGCCTGCTTGCTTTGTTTTTGGTGTCCATGAAAAGACACACCAATGCATCTTTGATGGTGTGTGCATGTCAGGGTGTTTGTGACAAGTAACTCGTTAATAGGATATCTCAAGAAGGACACCTTGGATAGCTTTGGTGGAGATCTATGGTCGACTGAGGTCACAAGAGGTGAAAGTCTTAAACCCTTGTAAACACGGTATCTCAAAATAGGAGTCAAGGATACTCTTCACTTTTAGCCTGTGGATGCATAGAATAAAGAGAGAGAAACCTAGTGTTGTTGATGGTGATCGAAGGTTACAAGATGGTCCTGCACCCGCGGTCAGTCTATAAAAACTTTAATTGAACATTACATCAAGATAGAAAGCATGTATACCTTCCACATGTTGCACGTAGATGTATTTTGTAAAGAAGAAAGAAACATATTGTGTCGGGTGAAGGTCAAGGGTTACTTTATTTATGGGGGCCAATGGAGTTTAAACTCTGAAAACCTTGTTAACACACTATGCCCAGAAGTACAGATGCCCTTCAAATTTGTAGATGCATTTAATTAAAGGAAAGATCCTATTGTTATCAGTGAAGGTCGAAACGGTCACAGTGGCGAATCCCATGTGCTTTCGAATTTAAATATGCACATTATTCATACTCTGGTGTGGCTTGTGTAGAATGTGTCACAATCAAATATTAAAACTGTTTTGCCATTGTAATGTATTTCGCGGAATGAGTATTGTAGTGTTCATTAATCGTACTAACACATTATATGTTTACAAGATAATAATTTTAATCCTATAACAGAATATAATTTAAAAAGGATATATTGAACAAAAATAAGAACTGATATTATCTGTCTGATATACTTTTCAGTACTTATTCATTTAAATGATCTCAAAGTTACCATTAATTTAAATTTCATTCTAACGCTTATCTTTACAGTCCCAACGTTCAGTCGGGTCCCTGTTATTGATAATTGTGCAAACAAAAGAGAGACTTGTCTGCAGGTGCTGAACAATACTTCTGAAATTTCATGTACAATAAAAGATGCCCGTCTAGCGATTCCTCTTATATGGATGCTAAGAGCCGGGGACGGTGACCGAAATATATCATCACGTTTATCAATCAAAAATGGAACACATCCATTTTTTACATCACGGGCTACTGTAACCGACGCCTTTGTTTACTCACGAGCTTTGATACTACTTGTTTGTCAGGCCAATGACCCATCCGGTTTACTTCAGAAGACTGAATCCCTTGCTCTGATACAAGGCAACGATGAAACTTTACCGAATGCTTTACCCAAACCGGTGCTTGCTAGGAGAAATACTAGGCTAGAGTTGGATTGCACAGATATCTCTATCTCATACCTTGTTTGGCAGGTTAAAAAAAATCAGGAATCTGTTTTCAAAACTCTTTTTCATGCTGTATTTGTTGGAGACCATTTTCACAATTTACTAAACGACGATTACCAATTGCAAAATCACTCCTCTGTTGTTGTCGAAGATGTCAAAGTACACCATGAAGGCATTTACCGATGCATCAGTAGTAATGCATTTGAAGATGATGTAAATATGTATGAAGTCGTCGTGTTTGGTACGTGAAATTAAACAGTATTTGTAAGCGATTTGAATTTACCTTAATGGGATTCGAGAAATATTTTAAGATAATTTCTTTGCAATTAACATTTTAGGTTGTACCCGAAGACGTATTTTCAGTAACAATCGGTGCTATTTTTAAGTCTTTGATCAATTATTATACTTTTTATTTTTCAAAATAGCTTCGTAATGCTAAGACTACAGGCCGGGTTTTTAGGCATTTTGTAGACTAGTAGGGTAGCTTCAGCCACTGAATTTATGACAGCCAATAATTACTAGGCTAAATGCACACTATCAAAAAATAGTGAGGTATCTGGCTGTCCACTATTGTATTTTCATTGCAGATTATAAAAGTACATTAAGAAAAGCCGTTTTTGGTTTAATTCAAACAATATTTTGTGTATTACTGGTATTTCACTTTAATCTTCAGTTTATCCTGACCCAACTTACCCAGTCGTGGATGGGTGCAATCATCAACAGTACTGTGTACTCGAGGTACCTCTAGAGGGAAGCTTGGCTTGTACCGTGAAAGGAATTCGGCCTCAGGTGCAGTTAGATATTACGGAAGTTTTCGAGCGATCGTCAAATGTTTTACAGTTTTACGACAAGACAATCACTGTTAAAGACCACGGAGATACATCTGACGTACTCCTTACATCCAAGTATCGTTGTCACTCTGTCACAGAGTCACGACTTACAGTTGAGTGTAAGGTTGTTGGGACAAATATCGAAGAGCTGCATTTGTCAACAAAATTTGACTTACTGTTTTTGCATGGTAAGTGATGAACTTTTTAACAAATTAAGTTATCCATAGATGATATCGGACTCAGTTAAAGGGAATTCATATGTTTCACATTTCAGTAAACTTCAACAAACGGTAGCAATTTTTAAACCCCATTAAATACATAACATCTGCACATGTTGCTTGGTTATCGCATATATACTACTCTTAAGGTTAACACAATACTAATGTGTGGTTATCTGTATAAAACTACGAACAGGTCATACACCTTGAGGCTCGCAACTAGGATTTTCCGGGGAAGGGGTAAGCTTGGGTAAATCATTAGGAGGAGTTTCATTAAAAACTCTACAAATAGGTAAGCAAAGGATCGGACAAGAAGAGATTTTGATAGGGAAGTTGGCACCAAGTGGTCTCCGACGATAGGCAGCAATTTTTAACCCTCACACGGGCCAAGGAACGATCGAGGACTGGAGAGAGAATGAGAAGGGCGATGTTTTTGAGAAGAGCGACGGAGAGTTATTTTGGAGTGGGGAATTTTTTTGTACACCTCATGTCAAAGTGCGTTTTTCACCAGGTATAAAAATTTAAGGTATCAAGCTTTATTGACGGGTACGGTTTCGTTAAAGAATCCACAGTCGTAAAAAGTACGTACATAGCGGACAAAAAGCGCCAAATGATTTAGAAAATTGCAGAAGAATCTTTAGATCTAGTGAGAAAAGCATGTAGGGCGGCTTGCCCTTATCAAAGATAACACCCATTGTACAGTACCCAAAACCTACTCGGCAAATTGCGTTACCCTCCCAAGTCTAACGATGCACACTGCATACGGCAATTGCATTAAGGCAAATGTGTATTTATCATAAATGTGGGAGACAATTACAGAATATTGAATAGGCTACCGCACAGGTCAATTACTACGATTGTAAATAAGCAGTTTAACAGCGCCCTGATTAAGCTGAAAATATCTGGACTGCATTGAAGAATTCAGGCAGGACAACCGAGAACGAATCCGGACTCTATAGTAAAGAATATAAATACGGGCCTATGTGGTTGTCGTCGGAAGAAGGGGGAATGCTCGAAAGAAAAATAGCATATGGCATGATTAGGCGTAGCCACCACATTCAGTCACATATTTAAAATAGACCGACGAGAACAGGGCAATTTAATCTTGCTTCCGATGAACATCATATCCAACCAAATCGAAGTCATGAACCGCGTAAACAAAGATATTAACTGAAATCAAGAGACTATCTTATGTTTGTTTATCAGGCTGAGATCCACGAAAGACTCAGGAACTCTAAGCGTATCCGAAGGTTGGGTTTAGCACACGGTCATTTATAGGTCTAAGTTTTGCAATCCCCGTGAGAATGCATTCATTATGTTCAGTTACATTCAATTTTTAGTGACAAAAAAGAGAGTCTTTTCTCTTTAAAAGACTGGTGACATGAAAATTATATGTCTGGATACTTGCATGTAAAAAGCATTCAAAATCTAGAAAACATTGCCGCAATTATCATCAAAATCCATCATATATTGATAATTTAATAGGGTAATTTTATTTCACACTTGTATCATGAATGAACATGAGCCTAAGTATGCAAATATGTGACTTTAAAAGATGGACATACTAAATATTGGTAATGCCTTTGTTTTCTCAACAATCATTTCAAGGACACTTGGGGCATTTTTATCCCTTGAAGAACCTATTATGGAAGATAAAATCTTTTTCCTAAAAATATTGGTATAACTCACCAAACTGTAAACTATCTGATCAGTAATTAAGAGATAATTTTTACACTTTAAACAAAAGAAATCTTAATACTTTGCAGCATTCCACATTATTATTTTTGCATACTTTGGCTAAGAGTTACATCGGAAACAATCAAACTTTGAAAAGGTATATCTTGAGAATGATTAAAGATTTTGAAATACTTCCAACGGATCTTTTATTGGAGAACTTTATTCTTTACTGCGAAGTGAAAATGCTCTTTTTGGTAACATGTCACCATAACTGTAAGAACAGGGCATTGGTGACTGCTATCGGCAATAATATGCCAATTTGTCCGCCAAGCTGCCAGTCGAAATGGTAAGATCCCCTTAGGCCAATTTATCATATCTACGACAGGTCAAGAAGAGAGACAGTAGATTCAACCAAGGATAAAATTACTCAGCTGGAGAGAAAATTACGTTGTTTAATCATGTGCCAATTGGGAGGTGGGAATATTTTACTTTCCTATACGAAACCCTTCAATTTATTTAAAACTTCTGAAACTTGTCGGACACAAATCGTGCCAAATATTTTGGGTTTGTATTGGAGAGCTGATTTCTTTGCAAGCAAAATTTAAATCATGCAAACAATTGATGTGACTGACTACCCTTGAAAACTATTCCCACAATTTGTCGTATTCACTTCACCGCCTACAAAATAGGAAAGTACCCGGACAGAAGCCCATCACTTGGTATCTGGGCCTTAGCTCCCTTAATGCACGCGCAACTTCATGATGGAACTTTGGAATAGTGTTACTTCATCAGGATGTAATACTAATTGCAATAAACCAACCATGCATGCGCACGAAGTTTAAAAGGAAATAAACTAGGTATTAAGTACATTTAAATACTTCTTTTTTACTTTGTTTTACAATGAACTGGTTTTCATATGTAGATTTTCTTTCCCTTATCGTTTTCCTCCCATTTGCTTTGCCTTAATTTGTCGAATTATTTGAGCTATATTTGAGGAAGGGGCATTTTCCTTCCCCCTCCCCGTTTGCCAATACGCTACTGCCAACACTACCACCCCTGAATGAATGTATAGCAATGCCCCTGGCAGGGATGTGAATTAGGTGAATGACCGATTATTACCTGCTAAATATGATGTGAAATTGGACTAATCACAAATATGTGCAGTCATACGAGATTTGTTTCCTTCTGACTCTCAAACCTTTTCATATTTTTGAAGTACATGAAAGAAGTAAACCTTTTCACTAGCACTAATTTTAGGCACCACACGTTACCCCAGACCAAGATCATTCGGGCCAGTTGCTTTCCTTTCGGCTACCCTGAGTAAGGAAATCGTATCACTTAGCCATGCAAAAACAAACTATTAAAGAATGAAAATACAATGTGCAAACATTTTGTATTACATTGAATAACAAGACCTTGTACAGTAGACACACGAATGAACTATCGAAGTGGATATGTTGACGAAATTTTATACAAAGGGGCTCGTCACGATTTCTGACATTGGAAACCTTAAGGGTCTTTTCCATACGAACATTTTGAAGGAAGTGGACAAACTACATATAGGTTTTCGCGTTTGGAACCTGTAAAAGGATGGTTTTGGAGCAACGTCTAGGCAGTACATTGTCCATCACAGATTTTTTCTGCGCATATAATGCACCCCTATGACCGACTTTTCTCAAGGATAGTTTATTTCTAGTAAGGATACCGTGGGTATTAAGTTTGGAAGGCAGGAGAGCTCGCTCATGTGATACGGAGGGCTGCTGGAAGAGAGTGGTCAGCCTGAACCATGATCCACCTTCGAATTACCTTTCTTTTTTTAAGACTGGGAAGGAGGGGGACTTCTATTTTGATACAGAGTTAAAAGGCCTGGCATTAATGCGCGCAACAATCTGTGCGTTTCGGTATACAAATAAATGTTCTTTTTTTGCTTATCGTGAAAGCTAATCTTTGCTTTGTGAGGATGTTTATTGCCTATGTTTCCTAGCACGGGTCTATCACACCAGTTGTATACCTAATTTATGCTCCTTCTTGCGGACAGTATTCTTTACTGGCCCCTATACAGTTTCCTGCGAAGGTGCCTTTCATATTTTAACAGTTATAAGTGGTAAGATGTATGGGTGAAGGGGGCCTCGCCCGAGAGAATTGGAGTTCACCTAAAATAGGGGGTTGCACTGGTCTCTTAAACCCCTTGGCTATACGCTCATGACTTTTGTATAGTTTTCAAAAAGTGCTTGTGTCGTCAAAGTAAATCAAATTAGTTCATACAGAATATCATTGCACTTAGCGAAAGAGGGTAAGGTTATAAGAACTTGATAGACTTGCCACAAGTTTCCTGTTAATGCATGGTAAGTGATTACCGCCTGTAATTAATACCTTGTTATTGTTGAACGTTTCCACCCACTTTCGAAGGTTACATAGTATCCAATACTATACAATTTTTTTATTTATCTTTTTCATTTTGCTAGATTAGGGTAGAAGTATTTAGTATATCGATCATAATGTAATAGGAAAATGTGATGACAAGTTATTAACGTCTTGCTCTATTAAGACGTTTTGCTACTGATATTGTGGATGGAAGACCGTGCACGGTCTCCACATGAACCACGAGTATAGTCGATAGATGATGCTTATTAAAAGCAGCAACAATTTTTTTTTTTCAATACAATTCGGATGTTGCTTCTCAATTAAAAAAAAAAAAACTAGGATATGGTCTTCCATACATCTTATAGCTGCACCTGTAATACCATTGAGACATTTAAAAGGATGTGCCACTATTTCTTCAACAGCACGCATGAAGACCTACAATACAAAGCACATCGACAAAAGGAGTAAACATATATTAAGACTTCATTATAACATGTGACCAGAAATTATAATTCTGTGTAACATAAATAATACATATACTTACGGAACTAACGATTTATTACATTACGACTGGCACAGGTGCTGAGTCCACTACTGATGAGAACGTGTCATTTGATGATCATCGCTACTGGATTACTGTCATTGTGTCAACCGTTATACACGTTTTCTGCCTTATGATCGGGCTTTTAATTGGCAAAGGTAGGCGGATTAATGTACTAACGACCAATAACTAATCGTTACTTCAGTCTAATCTGTTGAAAAAAAAGTATTGAAATGGTTTGCCAGGTCCATGCATCTAGGACAAAGCGCTAACGCTGTATAACACCGAGGAGACCAAAGCCGTCCCAGAAGACATTGAACCAACGCCTCATTCATTACACAGCTATACCTCTAGTCGGTTTTTCCCTAACCTTAAAAGCCTGAAATGGGAGCCACCATTTAACAGACCTTTCTTCTTAGTGCAAACAAGTCCTTTTGTCAATTTCGACGTGCTTCTGGACTGTGAAGTTTCTCCGGTTCCCCTTCAAAGTTAGTTTTCATTTAGCAATGTTTTACACACTTTAACCCGTTAGAATGGCCCTTTTACAATTTTTTAGCCAAGAAATTTCTCTGTCAAGGCCAAGACTTTTTATCTCCAGTCGAATAATAGTTCATCTTTAATTGCCTTTCGGGCCAGTGAACGTAGGGTCTCGAAGGTTATACCATCTTGTTCTGAATCAGAGAGGTCAAGTACTATGCAATTTATCTGCTTTTGGTTTTGTAATATGCTGCCATAACGCATATTAGCTATGAGAAAATGCAATGATTATGACTTCCTGTCGCCCCCACCCAGTCGCCACCTATCTTATATCCGGGACTCATACCAAGAATTGCGGTTCCTGGCCCAGTATGTCACACCTTGTATCCACTGCGGTCCGAACATAAAGTGTATATCGTCTTTACAATGTAACATAATTATTCCATTTCCGTCTATGGGAGAAAGATCCCTGAAGAATGGTAACAATCATACAGTGCCAATCAACAAATCCAATTCATTAAGGGAGGTGAAAAGCGATTTCAACTTAGAAAAAAGTTCAATGAGCCGTGAATTATTCAAATGGTAATATACCCAGAGGATTTTTCTTAACGTAAAAGTACATTCTGTGTACATAGATGCAGTATCACCTTGAGAGAGCTAGAAGCATTTGCAAACTTGGCCAGCTCACATTTGAAATTGTTGACTGGAGTTCATGAATATCCCACTCTGCTTTGTCCAGCATAAAAGCCGGGTCTGTCGTGTACGTGCTGTAAACAGGGTCGTCAATACCGGAAGGGGGGGGGGGTTGTGCTACATCCCCTACAAATTTTGAAAATACGGTCTGTCAGGAATATTTGTTGGTACGTCGGGGAAAAAAGCCACTTTCTTTTGGAAATTACATTTTCAAAAATCCTGAAGCCTATTTGGGGCCTCAGATATGTCGGAAAATGTTATGATCACAACGTTTTACTTGAAGTGAATTAGTGTAGGTGGAAAATTTGCTTTGGACACCTTTAACTTGAGATCTAATCCCTCTCAGACTTAACTGTACAGGAAAGTATTCTGTTTGTGGTCATTTTATTGCATAGTGTGGGAAGGTATAAACTCTAAAAGCACGTAGGTCACGAGGGAACTGAACCAAAATTTTGAGTCATATGAAGCTTTATTTGGGTCGTGACTTGACCCAATAGTTTTGGTCAACTCCCCCCGGACCCAATTTTGGGTCATTCTCACCCAAGTGCTTTTACAGTCTAATCGAAGGATTCTGTGCCTGTAAGTGATCTCTACTACAATAATTCCGAAGCCATTTTACTTTGAAGAAATCCAGAGTGTCAGAGAAATAGAAGCACCGTATTGCACAATAAATTCTCTGCCATAAAATAATCACCATGTATGACACTGTGAAATAGAAGCCTTTTGAAATGTTATTCAACTCAATCTGACTACTCGTAGGGGATGAATTGTAGGTGTTTGTGGTAAGTTGCTTCGGGTTGGAGGCCGATTGTAGATTAACCACGCAACACATTGCCGAGGTGGATATAAATCAATCTATTGTACATCAATCACACATGCGGTGAGCACATTGGTATTTTGCAAGCGTCCTCTGCTTTCGCAAACGCCTCTTTATTGGTCAATTCAAAACATGGGTCGGAGTTCGGTCAATGAGAGCTGCACACTGTCACTGCCAGTGCCTTACTCAACTGCGACACGACAACCCACTCCGACTTCATTACGAATATAGATCAGATCAACATTTCCGATGCAGTCAGGTCGAGAACAAACTTTGGCACACACTTAACCAACACGACTGACACGCGACCGGCTTCCCTGTTGCGCCGTAGTCTGATCGGTGCAGTATGCTCTGATTCTCCACTCCCACTTATTTGCATCGTGAAGTCTGAGCGCGTTCGTGTTTACAGTAAACACTTAAAAGTGCTTACACTTTGTATTAAGATGGTTGCAAAGGTGGATTGGTGTCCGACTCCTTCTGTAGCCCAGTGCCTAAAAACGTGTACCTAAAGTGCCTTAAAATGTTTTTTTTTCGGTGCGCTTTGGGCGCAACTTTCATATGCGCTAATTGTCCTATTACTAATTCAAGAAGGACAGGCCGTGTCTTGAAATATTGCAAGAAAGCCGAGCAACCTTCGCGATCCTCTCCCTAGCCCCCAACACTCAAACCTGCTGCACCATGAAGAAATTAGCCGTTAGTCCTGGCTACCGTTAGTACTAGCTATTGTGTAACAAAAGGGCAAACAACAATTTTAGGTCTGTTTAGTGCTGATTGAGTGTTTTTTATAGATATAGGTAATTTTGTTAAATTAAAGCAAACGTATATGATTTAAACGTATTCGATTTAATGTCAGCATTTAATAAGTAATTATGTCCACTGTGGCCAACCAAAAACGCACACTGAAACATCTGTAAAAGTGTGTTTAGGCGCGCTTTACGCACATCTGTCTGGTACTCCTAGTATCTAATAGCAATCTCTCGTAGAACAAAGTAAGAATAATTATTGCAAAACTCCTTAGAAACTTTATGACCCTACACCCTCTCTACCACCAATCCTGCTGCATCTGGACGAAATGGACCGGCGTTTAGTACAAATTACGCTATTTTGAAAAACGAGAGACAGACTGAAAAGAGACAGACTGCGATTTTATGGTCTGTTTAGTGAATATGCATTCAATTCCATGAGTAGGTGTTCTAGAGCTTGGGGCCTTCAGCCCCCGTCCCCCACAGAAAGACATTTTTCTGAAATGGGCCCTAAGGCAACGGAGTCTACGTCAAAGACGATCTAATTCTCCAACCAGGGAAGACTACCTAGGAGCTTGTACCTCCATGAGGAAATCAACCTTGCTACTGTAGCAGACAAATGAAACAGGTACTCCAAGGTCGAATTGACATTGCCAAATTTAAGCCGCGTTTTCAGTCTCTTTTTGTACTTAACTTGTCTTCCGGTTATATTTAAAAAAATTCTGTAATTTTTGCATATATTACCTTAAAACCAGTGTTATAAGTTGTTAATGTTACCCTATTTGTCAGGAAAAGGTCCAGCACCCCCTACACACACTCATCGTCCTTGAGGACACCCCTGGCTGTAAAAAGGTGATCGAGGACACTGCACACGCCCTAGACCAACACCTAATTAAGAGGGAGTGCATGACGAAATACTTAAAACACTGAGAAAAGTATTGAATAATTATGAAGATGTTTGAAAGGAGAGGAAAAGCCTAAAACTTTGTCATAAAATATTACTTTTGTGCAAACTTACCTTTAATTTACATAAATGTTCTGTAAATTCATATTGGTTATTTGTATACTTTTGGTTTGTTCCACTGATATCGTTTTACAAATCCATGTCCACTTTTCAACACGTATTAATTATCACTTTAGACTTTGAAAATGACAAATGAATTATGATTGTATATAGTTGTTGGCATCAAAAATGACCAAACTCAACTTTTGGAGTAAGATTCACCTGGTGGAGTTTGTGAATGTCCTAAATATGTGTGATAGGGTATTCTGAACGTAGTACAATATAAATGTAGGCTTTCGACAACAAGCCTAAGGCTACACAACGCTAAAGCTGTGGGTAATGAAAAATAAATCACAAACCGGTCAGTGAAAAGGACAAATAGATAGAGTAGAGCTGGTGTATTGTAAAGACAATTAGGTTTGACAAGGCATTTAATATTATATTATGTTAAAATTATCCGTTGAGTGGCGCAAAAGGTAATATTCTACCATACGAAGCTTTGCATTCCTGCCAGATATTGTCAAACTCAATGCATCTTTCTCATGAATAGCTAGATATTTCAGCGCTTTTGAACGGATCACTGATCTGTCTTCTCCCACGCTCGTAATATCGTCAATATGTTAATATGTGAAGGCAGGTGTAACTTCGTGTGCTTTACGAATGTTTGAGCTGTTGTTTAGCATGTTATGTTATCGAAAAACAGATCTAGGGGATTAAGAAGATATTGTTACTCATAACCCTGTCTTAGTTAATAATGTCAACTGTTTCAATCTGAATAGTTCCTTGCAGAAGAATCAGGAAAAGAAGATTGACTTACTCAGAAAAAAGAATGATAAATCCTGCGGTAAATATGTGTCATTGTTACTTAAATCTGATATGAATTTTTCTAGCTAGTTCGTTAAGCCGAACATAGCATGATAAAATCATGCTGTAAATGTGTGTCATTGTTACTTAAATATGACATGCATTTCTAGCAAGCTCGTAAAGTGACATACACAGTTTAAAAGTTTTCCTGAAATATAATCACATTGTGAATGCGTAAAGAGGTTGCCACACTTTAAGATTTTCGTGTATACATCTGCTTAACATCATTGGGTCTAAAAGAGAAGTTTAAAGGGGAATTTTCATCATCCCAGACAGTTCCAATTCTCCCTACAATACATCTTCTAGCTCCTCCCATCTGTATGAAGCTCCTCCTTGTGCAGGAATAAACCTGTTTTATTGCTGAAGGCCATGTCCTGGTGAGCATACAAGGCTATAAAATGTAATAAAAGCACTCTCTCTACCTTGTGTTGAATGTGAGCTACTCTGCATCTTTCAAATTTTCAAACTTTGATGTCAATCAAAGAGCAGTCACCAACTGAGAATTTTCATACCCCTACACCAAAAATATACTTTGGGGTGATGACTGTCTGTCTTTAATAATTCCGTTTCTGTTTCTGCACATCCTATCGAAAGCGTGGTGGCCTATTGGTTAAGGTGTTGGACTTGTGATCTAAGGATTCCCACCTGGGTCATTATGTTGTGTCCTTGAGCAAGATGCTTTATCTCGATTGCTTCTTTCCACCCAGGAGTTAAATAGGTGCCTGTGAGGTAACTTGTATAGTGATGAACTGTATTTGTCTTCTCCTATGGGAAGTCCCCCAGGGGACACGATGAAGTGGCATATTACTGTTCAGTGTGCTGGATACGAACAGCAAGGGATGTGCACTATATAGTGTTGGTTTGACAAGTTACCAATGACCAGGGGTAATGATTGTGCAGCGCTTTGAAATGTTACATATAAAGGCGCTATAAAAATCCATATCATTATTATTAATGAAACATTTTGTTGTATTTATTGGTGCGGGGAATATACACTATTAGAGTTCTTGCTGACCACGTTCCCTAGATCTCAGCTGCAAGTGCAGCACGTGGTAAATATTTTCAAATCGTGAACTAATTAAACTCAAAAATATCTATAAATATAAACGGTCCTTCCCGTACTTAATACTTTTAAGAAAGTATGGTAGTAACAGAAATCCTTGGTTTGCTTTTGACTGCAAATTATGCTAGGTACAGTGCGCTATATTGAGGTGTAAGATCAAATGAAACTAAAAACAAACAAAACGTCGTGAAGACGTATGATGTGTGTAAAGCTCAAACGGTGAGGAAGTGACATTTACTTCCAAAAAGTTTACAGTTAAACTCAAACTCTAGTAAAGTGACTTACTCTCTTTTAATTTCTGCTGCACAGATTATTCCAATGATATCAAGAGGCCACCTTCAAGGTAACGAAAATACTTTTGAGTTAAAATACTTTTTTTTATAAAATTCTCACGTGCATGGCGGGGAAGCGTTTTCACAGGAAAGTCTCAATCAAAGATACTAAGTGTCAAGATGTAAATAATATCCACAACTTAACAATAGATGTGATTTTTTGTAGGACTTATTTAATATCCCTAAATGCTATTGAGTACTTATACAAGGTACCAGAATAGCAAGATAGCTAGGAAGAGCTCCAAATGTAAGACAAAAAAGCCTGGGCTATATCAGCTTCTTTGCGGC
>JAIZAY010000324.1:0-59674 GCA_029531755.1 Holothuria leucospilota
AAAACCTGAAATATTTACGGAGAGGAATCCTTAGCCATAGGCTTAGGAAGTGTGGGGGAGGGGGCAAATCGGTCACCTTTTTTTTTTCCTGCCCCTACTTTTCAACAATAAAATACAGGACTCATTAAAAATTCTGCAAAGTTATAGGATTCTTGTTCTTCTTAAAAGAGCTAATGATAAGTGCATCAGAATTTGCGAAATTGCCAAAGTGCCTCTAAAATGTATTTTAGTACCCTCCCAGCCCATCCATAACAATTTTAATTTAGTACGTGTCCCTTATTACTTTTGGACAACTGTAACAATATTATTTGTCCAAAGCTCCACGCAACCGCTACCATTATTGATCTTATCCCCCGTTTTAATCCTCATGCACAATTCTACTTAAATCCTGTGTTATTAGATGCAATGTACTTTTGATTTGCAATTTCTCTTTTTTGTAAGGAGCCTCATTTCTTAATATATAAAGAAGTAAACTAAACTAAATCATTTAACCAACCTGCCGTTTGTTCGGGTCAAGCTGACTTAAAAATGATCAAATTGTGATAGCTGGGACCTAATCAGTGCACACCTTTCTCCTGGACACACACATATGATACGAGATGAACCCCTGAGATATTTCCTTTCTGTCTCTGAATGATTTTGTCTAAAAACCGGCGTACTAAGGGTAGCAGTGACCTGGGAAGTTTGGTGAAACAGCAAAGTAACTGTCTAGATGAGAAGCATGTGTAAAATATGTAACCCCAGTGTCGCCGGCCCAGTCGGGGGAGGGGGGTACATGTGAGCATTTTTCCCAATGGATTGTCCATTTTTGTCAAGTAAACCGAAAGGAAGTTTAAGCAATAAATATCTGTAGTGGGTAGGGTGAGTTGTGTTTACAATTGATTAATAGATAAAGTGCAGTTACTTTCTACCAGAAACTGTCCGAAAACTATGAAGCCGCATTGCTGCAGTGATTATAATCAATGCCGTCTCAAACATATTCCTTTTGTTTTAAGGTGAGGATTTTTACAGTTAGGCCGGTTGCTTGTGTACATATCGTGATCACGGCCTTTCATTTGGGACGATATCTTTTATGAAGATTCAACGCTTTAACGGGTGACCAGGCAGCAGACTCTCCTCACAATGGGCAAGCATACACAGAGGAACTGAAAATGTCGCGGTGCAGAGTCTGCATGAAACATTTGTCATAGAACAGATTTGCTCGTCCAATACCCTTGGGTAATTCCTACTTCCCTCTTGCTGACGCCTCACTCCCCCATTACATTCTGACCGTCTATATTCTCATTGCTTGTAATACTTTTGCTATTTTGTAATTGCCACAAAGCTTCTCAAGTTCAGGTATTCTCCCGATGGGTCCCGTTGGTACATTACTCGTAAAGGGCCCCCGGCACATTCCTTTTAAAGAGGGCTCCTTGTTGAGGCAAGTATCATCGTTATTATTCCATTCGTTTACGAAATTATCTACAACTCATGGCCTTTTCAACCTAAACTGTCAAGTTCTAAAAAACGAAATCGCAAAAAAGAAATTCTTAGATGCAAATTAAGGCTAGCGAAGTGTTATGCTCTGGTAGTACAACACTAATGCAAAGAAAGTCCAGGCGGAGGATATTACCCCTACGAATTGAACACCCTAGAAAAATATTATGGGGGCACAGTATAGAACATGTTGCTGAAGTAAAGTGTTCAATTTTTTATGTATTTGTAGCAGCAAAGGAATTGCAGTAACCATCATGCATTGGAAAAGATAACTTAAGGTATTCAGTTTTTTTTTTTGCATTATATCCTGCTGCGAAGCAAAAGGGCATTTTGAAGTGAAAATGCTGGAAGACCATCTTATTACCTAACCTCTCTAAACTCAAATTCTCTTCGGCCATGGCACACAAATATGAAATCATTATGCAAGGCCTAGGCGTGAGCTTCCATATAAACGGTAGTTGTAACCAAGTCATCTGTTCTCAGGCCAAGTCCCAAGTCATCTACCTTCGAGTTAATTCATCAGTCGGTAGACATTGAAAATAAACAAAATTCAAAAGAAGTCACAGGGAAACATTATTTTGTTTTCACGAAATAAACACTAATATTTCCATACTGACGAAAATCTAAGCATCAACTTCTCAGGACAATCAATGGCCCACAAAAGCGTAAAACACTTACTTTAAGTAGCTTACAATATGTTAAGTGAGAAAAGCGAAGTTCTTATGCAAATGGGACCGTTTTTTCTTTAAATTTAGTATCAAACTATATTGCATGTGGTGATAAATATTCTGTAAATCTGTGTTAAATGTCACCTAGCAAAAGAATGTATGCTTAAAAAGTTCAGGAGAAAAGAGCAGAACCATACCTGTTATTTTCATAAGATTCATGTGGAGGGAATCTATTAACTAAATTATGAGAAAGATCTCAGAACATTTCTAAAAAGTAGTATGGAGGATACCATGATTTCCTCTTGGTCAAGTAACACGTTAGTAAGAGTACGTGCACGTGTAAGATGGGACTTACGTTAGCACAAAAACATGCAAAATTGTTTGATGAGGATGCGGCAGGAAGCGCTTGATAAAAGAAAATAAATTATAAGCTCTATGATAAGCTTAAACAGATACTGAAAAGTTCAACTGAGGTCTCAAGTTAGTGTTCATAAAATAGAGATGAATCGATAACAATTACTTTCATGCATGTACATGACCCGATGTAATCCCAATGAAACTTCACTTAATATATACATATATTTCATCGATATGCATTACATTCTAGAAATTACGTAAACATTTTTTAAGCAGTTGATGGGGGCACATAAAAGAAGACATCCACAATTGCAACATTCAAGTTAACATTTTATTTTATAATAGCTGCTGGAAACTGGGAGGCACAATCTAACATTGTAATTTCTTTATTGTAGAAAGGAGCTTATGTTCTCTCTTTGACCAACCAGTTGTCTGTAGAATTAACATCGATCCTTATCAAAGGCTTCAGATATTGCAGCCGCAGGAGTATTATGTGCCGGAAATATGTCTTTGTTCAGACCCGATGCCTGAAGAACTAATTTAATTCATCGACTTATAATCTCCTTAGTAACAGTCTGATGTGGCTTCCAATAACTAATGAAAAAAGAAAAACAAACTTGTTTTCCGTTCTTAACGGTCTTGCCATCTCTAAATATGTATCGGCTGGTGAGTAAACAAAGATCAGTTTATCCTTGGCAAACTTTGAAAGGGAAAGTTTGACTCCGATCTTTCCCGGGCGTGATTGCGTCAGTTTTTATCAACATAAAAAGCTGGTCCGGAGTCTTCTCCACTGAATCAATGTTCAAATAATATGTCGTGTTGTATCTCTGAGCCGAAAACTAAGGCTGTAAGTGTATCAACCTTCATAGTTAAATTCTTCAGTGATAAGTGTTTGTTCAAACCGAGACCTTTCAGGTATCTAAAAGCAATAGATCCATCCCATAACGTTTTGTACTGGGTTAAGGTGTTTTCAAGTTGAAAACACATTTTAAAAAACGTTTTATCAAATTATCTCTACTGCATCTGCACGGGGTTAACAGGAAAAAATGAAAGCATAATTTTTGCCGTCTTAATGACACTATAAGTAAAACCGGCATGGAAAAGTTCCGTTAGAAATTCTGTTATCTCTAGAACTGATGACTGAACGGGATCACTGTGTCCGTTGCGACAGAAAATAATCCACGTGGAAGCGTAGGCTGCATACTGGCCTTCTCCATGCAGACAAAATGACTTCCGCAGCCCTTTCTAAAATCTTTCTCCCTAGCAACGATTCCCTGCAATGTGACATATCAGCAGTTTTAGTTCTTTGTGCATAGAGGGTGGGGTGCGTTGTAATGAGGTAGTGTCAGTCTAGAGTATTCTTCTTTACTGGTGTTACTACGGTTGTGGGGGTCTATTAATTGTTCCAAGACCCTTAATATCATTTGTGAGTGGGCCACATGGGAAAAATAATTATTCCTTTTACTTTCCCTTCCTCGATTTTGCAGAGACACCGTCTGATGAGGCTGGAAGGGGTAAAGGCATAAAAATAGTATTACCCCACTTCACTCTGAAGGCATCGAATGCAAATGCTTACAGATCGGACGCCCATGAAACGAACAATTTCGTTATTTCACAAAAGTGCCTTGTTTAGAGTCCATTCAGTATTTGTTTGCATATGTTTGTACAGTAAGTCGGCCTCTCGTTTAGCTATGCCTGAAATACAGATAGTCGAAAACCAAATCTTTCTATTAATACAAGACAGCCAAATTTGTTTCTCAAGGGCATCACAAGCATGGGATTCCATGCATCCATATTATTTGTAGACGCTTCACATGTCAAACTGTCCGATAGTACTTAAATGTGGGATCCATAAAATTTACAACATATCTACTTTACAACAAATTCTATCGCTAAAAGTTCTAAAACATTAATATGATATTGTTTATCTTTGTTATTCCGTACACCACTGGTTTTAATCTTTCGTAGGCAGGCCCCACCCTGATAGATGCCTGACAAGTTAATGTCACGTGGCATCGGTCAGCACTTATTGATCTGAAAGAGCCATTTATATTCTTCAACCACCACGAGAATCCACCTGACTCTCATTTCATAAAAGCCATTGTACTGTTAAAATCACCCCTAGTTTGTTTTTAAAGCCCGTATTTTGTGTCTTTCCAATGACCGGTAATATAAAGGTCGATACTCGACCCCTCGACAATTTGCAACCAATAAACCACTGATCTTAGCTTAACTATGAATTTTCATCAAGGGAAGGTTCAATATCGCCTGCACTTTACTTTTTTGTCTTCAACCTCTTTTCCTCTGACACATTTACTCTCATTGCCTCCGTCTGAAATTGATGTTAAACCCCAAATTTTCGTTTTCTTATCAGTGTCAATTCTGAATCCTCCTTGTGGATTAAAAATCACAAATATAACAAAATTATTAACCGCAGTAATAACTGCTGCTGGGACCCCGATCCTGTGTCCCCGTAGGCTTACATGTCATCTATGTACCCAGTTACCTTATGACACATATCTCGGAGGGTAGAAAGTACTGACTTGAGTAACTTTGTATTTACTCGTGGAGCGGATGCAAGACGATTGGGTAAAGTTACATGTGTATTCATAAAAATGCACTTCCACATGAATCTTAGAAATTCAGTATGGTCTTAAGAAATAAGAACTGTGTAGGAGGCATCTTTCAAATCCACAGTAGCTATGAAACAACTTGACCACAACAAAAATTTTGACCGAATGTAAGGTGTCTATTTTTCAATGGCCGTAATGAACAGACTTGTTAAATTTTTCAGGTTCAAAATTTTTCTTTGGGTACCATCTCTCTTGTGGATTAAGAAAATGGGTGATAAATAATCCCCAATTGACCTGCTTGTTTTAGAAGTTATCCCTTGCTAAAGGTGCGTTCACACTAAAACCGAAATCTGCTGCGTTTTGCGGGCGGGACGTGGAAATTCTCTTCCCAGAACTAATAGGGGCAATTTTATTTCAGTCAAAACTTAGGAAATCGCCCCATTTGTTCTGAGATAACAAATTTCGCGTCCTGCCTGCAAAACGCAGCAGATATCGGTTTTGGTGTGAACGCACCTTTAGATAAATTTTGTATTTCAGTATGATAGTGGCAACCCGCATTTGGCATTTCCTCACTTAACAAGTTCATGGATAATCGTTGGGGCAAAATATCGTTAAATTCGATTTTAGGACATTTTACTATCATAAAAAGTTCAGTCGTGAATGTTATCTGAGCCCAATCATGGATCCAGCCTCTCATTGATCCTGAGCAGTATTACTTGTGTGAATTGAACAACATACCCTGCGTGCAGCAGTATCTTCTTTTATCTTCCCTGCACTTGATGTGGTGGGAAGCCCTTTCCATACCTTTCATCATCGAAATCGAAATAACTCTTATTAGAAAAGTTTCCCTGGTTTGAAACTGTGTCCAGCACAGTTGAAAAGCCTTCTGGTGGTCACCAAAAGGGGTAAAGGATTCAGAAGCATCTTTCACAACATTTACTCTCTATATAAGTTCTTAATATTACCCTTGAATAAGCTCGTATAATGAGTAATACACTTCATATCATGTAGATCAACTGTTGCCATAACATAAGATTGCCACATAAAATCGCCTCTTGATGGAAGCCGGGGTTAGACTTGTACCTCAAGTTTCCAGAACATAGTAATTTAGGCGATATAAATTGTAAAGAGGCCTCTGATTGTGTTCATGTATACAATTAAATTTTTTAAGTCTGTAATAAAAGTAGATCAGTTGAAAGCGAAGCTACAAAACAGTGTGCTTGTATTTCACTACGAGTCAGCCTCTTAATTAACTTCCTTCCTTCCCCACCAAGTTTGAAAAGAGTCGGTCTGGTCCTCAAGGAGGAGTTTTTGACACACTTTGTTGGCTTAAAAATGGGTAAACATAGGTATTTTCCTTTCCATCACCTAACCTTTGACCTCGGTTGCCATGGCAACCACATATTTTGGTAGTACTAGATATGTTTATTATATGTGTGAACCTTCATGTCAATGGGATGCTTCCTCTTGGAATTATTGTAAAAAAGTGATTTTCACATAATTTGACCTTTGATCTCTGACCCTTGACCTCAAACGGCAATGCAGTATGTACAATAGTTCTACTCAGGGTACCTTCCTACAAAGTTTGAAGAATATCGACTGAGCCGTTTAAGAGATATTAGCAAAACAAAAGTTCACACACACACACTAACTCACGTACACACACACACACGTTTTGACCCCTCCCACAGAAATGAAGTTCCAGCTACCTTGGGGTACCCCACCTTGGGTTAGACCCGGAGACTAGTAACTTGGGGGCACCAACCATTACCATGGCAACGGTGCCAATTTCAGCTGGCATTGCCAAATATAGCTTAACTGGCAAAGTGATAACAATATCTCGTCCTCCTCAAGGAGCGATGAGATACTAACCCAAAGGTATGGGGACACGCTCTTCTCTTGGACATTTCTCGTAGTAGTCTACGGCTCCTCTGGGGTGAAAGAGGAATAAATAACGTTTATAAACTATCCTTAGTACGCATACGCAGAGTTTACGCCGATTTGCTGGGTTTATCTGGGTTAATTTAAGACATAATATCCCCTGTTGCTCCCCATTCACCAAATTCTGGCGGCACCATTGAAAGTGTCAGTTCAAACTTTTGTCAATGATAGCACAATTTTGTATGATACCCACTTTTCATCCTCAAGGTTTCATTAGGACGCCAACCCAAGTGCCAGCAAGCCTTGGTGCATCACTGGATAAAACTCAAGACCAGGACCGTGGCCTGGGCGAAGTCACTAGGGGGCAGTTGATAACACTTGCTAAGCGGATCACCAAGTGGCGTGCCTACAGATAGTTGACGCCGCCGGGAGGATCCTTCCTTTTTCGCCTGTGCATGGGTGCCAACCTGGGGAAGGGTGCTGATGGGAGGGGTACCTGTAAGGCCTTGCTAAGGTACAGAATTGTGCTATCGTTTGCAAAGCCTTAAACTGATTATATCTTTGCAAATTATCTCTTTTACAGTGATATTCTTCGTACTTTGGTAGGGCGTAGTCAAAAGTTGCTTTCTTAGAGAAGAGGATGACATTCTGTATATGACACTCTATACTCTTTAAGAAATTTGTGTCTTTGTGAGGTGGCTTGGATGAAAAATGGTACTATCTTTGGTAAAGCTTCTTTAAACGTAGAATTGATTACATCTTTAGGAACCCTCATTATTTAGTGATTTTTACTATTTAAGAAGGCCCAGCGGTGTAAGGATGTTACCTCAGGGGAGGGATGACACATCCACCCTTTGAAAATTTTTTTCTTGTTTAAAGCTTTCCGAGATCTAAAATAATGTTATCTTTGGGAACTGAGCTTAAGACTGATAATATGATCTGAAATGTTAGTTATGTATAGAATTCTTTGGCTGTGGCATGGCATCCGTGCAAGGCTGGTTCGCGGTGCCGGTTTCCTCTAGTAGCACTCTTATTACACCACTGGAGGAACTACCATCGATTGGAGCGTGGCCGTGGTGCAGGCCTGCACGAAAATGTTCGGTCGAAATATCTCCCATAAAAGGGGGGGGGGGGGATAACACATTTTAGACCTTAAAAGTTGCATCTAAATTTACTTTTAGAATTCCATGCTTTAGAAACAGGTTCAGATTTCAATTGGGAAAATTAGATTTGATTTAAAGGGAAAAAGCATTTTCCCCAATTTTAGTGAGTGTACCCGGGTAGCGTATTTCATGAATGGCTTTTGAGGATCATGTTACAACATAATTCTCAACGTGTTGTAAAATTCACGTGAAGAGTAACTCCTTGGTTTACCTAGAATATGCAAAAGGTATTGTTATAACATATCAAGTAAGATACTTGAAATATAAATAATAACAGGACATTTGTGAGATTTACCTGTTGTCTCAAAATAGGTTTGTGGCGACTGTTCATGCCCCTTATATGAAAAGTTCCTTTACCAGTTCATATGAGTTTAGCTAATAATTAAAGGTAATCAGAGGCTAATTCATCTTTATCCAGCGGACATGCTGACGTATTCAAGTGATGTATCATGAAGGAGAAAGATGGTTTATTTGTCAGGAGGAAAAAACCCGCCTAAGAATGCATCCACGGCGGGGTCCGGGGATCTCCCCGGGAAAATTTGGGAAGAAAGGGACCCCTTATATGCACAATTGTATAGGTATGGGGGCCTAAAAATCATATTTTTTGACAGTGAAATTTTCAGCATTTAGTATTTTTTCCTCAAGTAGGCCAATTTTCATTTTCGTTTTTGCAAATCTCAAGGAGGCAGCTGTCCCCCTGCCCTCCCCCCCCCCCCCCGGCTACGGCCCTGAAGACGCATGCACAGAACTTGACAATTGCGTGGGTCACATTTCTAAATTAAAAGGCCACCATTTTGCATGTCAGCATTATCAGAACTTAAACACGTTTGATATGGGTTGAAACACATGTTCTGCCCTTATACGTCTGCTCAAAACTACAAATATACATACAGGTAAGGGAGCAACATTCCTTCAAGCATTACTTTGCTCGTTCTTAATTAAATTGTATCACATTTATGTCAGCTCATAGACAAACATTTAGTACTAATATCCCGAACAGTGTGATTTTCTTTTCCTCAACTTTTCCAAATACTGAATTTTTAGACAACTTACAAATCCTTGGAGGTGTCATTTCCTGCAATCTGTGAGTGTTCTCGGCACGCTTCTCGCCAACCAAAGGCGGAGTTTTCTTTAGATTACGTTACATATATGCCTAAGTTTTGAAAATCTTTCTAAGCCTATGTTATGTTCACAAATAAGGAACAAATGAAGGTACCTGCATTACATTTACAGGACCTGGTATGTATTAGGTATGCAACAAATTATACTTCCACTTTGTCTTAAAAGTTAGAAGATGCAGATAAAAATATCTATACATTTGCCAAAATTCTCTTCACCTTACGTTGTGAGACACCTAGAATGTAGGGATTTGGAAAATATTTTTCATTTGTATTGTGTCATTGGAAATACATTACATTCTTGCTTATCGATCCCGACAAACAGAAAAGCATGCATATTCGGATGAAGTTTGTAGACATTAGCATTCTTAAAGATGGATGCAAGTCAGGATAGTACCACATCGACGAATGTTAGAACTCATTTAATAAAGACACCAAGAAAAGTAAGGGCTTCAATAAGGTGAAAAATGGTTTAATGCTCATAATATAACCTGTTGTGAACAAAATTATTTTTCTACTTCCAAGTTCAACAGATCTGATAACTGTCACTAGATGTTTAAATTTAAAACATGTTAACCTACTGATTTTGGTATTGTTACCTCATCAGTATATTAAATAGTGTTTCCTTCTTCAGTAGAAAAGTAAATTCAGAATATTTATTTTGGAAACTTGTTCTTCCTATCCATCAACAGAAATCTATCCTTATCACTAAAAAATTCATGTAATAAATACATAGGCTAAAGACAGCCTTCCTTCCCTTATTTCAATATTTACTACCTACCTATGTTCCCGATGATTAAAGTGGGTATTAAGTAGACGACGAGTGACGGTTCCATATTGCTTTTTCTGTACAAGAGAAATGGAAGTCGGAAAGCGTATTTGGTATGATTAAAATTAAAGAACAATATTAATTAAACATTAATATCTAGTTAATCAAGCTAATAGTAGAGTACGAAGAACAAAAGACTTTTGAGACAGCAGGGATTCAAAAAAAAACAACTTAATTACTCACTTTTTATTTACGGTATATTTTCAGGTACACAGCTTACTGACCATAGATCCGTGTAAGAGGGTAATCAAGCTAAGTCAACACCTTTAATGATTTGGGCATTCCAGGGAGTGGAAGTACTAATTTAGGAAGACCGATCCAATCTACCAAGGGAGTGTAATTTCTTCTTATGACATGAAGGCAAGATTTTGAAGGCAACAAACTAATAATTTGTTAAAATCTTCTAACGAAGTTAAAATGTTATAATTTATTTGTAAAAAGGGTATGTGAAATGCTACAGGGACGTTAAAATTCTCTCACTGTGGTCTGTAAGATGTAGTCGCACAATGTGGAGAAATTGTGATTTGTTCCTTGCTTTTAAGGCTTACTAAATATTCAAAACCACAACACAAAAGATTATCGTAGGTAAGTGCTTGGTTCAAAAAATACTGGAATTGTTCCCTTCTAGTAAAATTCGCTATCACGCAAGATGGAACATCTGTCCACCATTCATTCCCATTTCTTGAAATTCTTAAAATAGAAATAACACCTCTTCCGAGTCATGTTTTTCTCTTCCTGATCTGGGAGTCTTATTTTTTCCCTTTTCTTTTTCCACTTTGGTTCAAGTTACAGTTCTTACTGATAAAATTTTCCAGTGTAAGCTTTTTCCGCCCTTTTGTCATGCTCTGAATTAAATTCTAAGAGTTCTGTCATTAACCTTTATTTTTATGTTAGACATTCCTTGCTTCACCAGAAGTATGCAACACATGGTTAGCAATATCAATAAAGATACTTGTATAGAATGTAAATTTTGATGATAAGATGATATCTTTAGGTAAGCTGGAAGAAACTCCCTTGTTGGAAACTGCGATATGTGGCTTGCCAATAGTAAGCTGTCGAATGTCTTACTTTTGACGGATCTGTTTGACTTAAACGGAATCAGGAAATGACGACTCTGGTTTTCGTCTGCTAGATGTCAAAATTCTTGGAACTAATATAAAATGGCTATTGTATTTTTCATTCATACATTCTTTCAATAGGGTCTTTTTTCAACTTCCCTTGCCATTCCCCAGTTAAGATTAATGTTTCACTCCTTGGAAAGATTTGTTTACTAACATCTTTCATTCGCTACCGCATTCCAATGGTTAAATCTTTTTGTCTCCCTTTCCGTTTGCCTCTCAAAGCACTTTGCTTCCTTTATGTGTAAGTTGTTGTTGTTTTTATTATTAAGATTTTGCTCATTCACTTCAGCATCAGCTTTTAAGCAAGTAATAGATCTCATTTGGAGACACCCAGATTTCCTATTTCCTTTGCCATGAGGTATTGTATGTGAATGTAAGAACACTGTCAGATCACTAATATTTGGTGCGAATAAATGGAAGTTACCGAATGCGTAATTCGATAGTAAGTACTGACCGAATATTCAACTCTTTGTGACATATATACTATATATATATATATATATATATATATATATATATATATATATATATATATATATATATATATATATATATATTAATATATTTATATATAACGCTAATTCCCACCTTAAGGGGAAATTGTTATATCTGTTTGTACATAGGGCGAAAAAAAGATAATAAAATACATAAGAAATAAATTCGCCCTAACGTCTAAACATGTAATTAACGTTATTTCAATGGCCAGCCATCCGTTCGTGTTAACAGCTAGGTCTCCGTAAATTTGACAACTTTGAAGTAATGGCATCTAGTTTGTAAATCTAAGAGGGCGCCCTTGTAAGTTTACGTATTCCTATAGAAAAAGTGTGTGGAAACGTTAAGGCGAAACTTATATTTCACCCGAAAATTTTTTTCCCCTTAAGGTCGACTTTTCAACAACAACTTTCCCCCTAAGTGCCGAATTAGAGAAATATATATATATATATATATATATATATATATATATATATATATATATATATATATATATATATATATATATATCGCTCATGGCTTAATTTTCTCTCTGATTTATTTCTTCTGTTCTTTCCCTTGGTCATAAAGGCTACGCCAGTACTTGGGATTGATTTAACTTTCATGATCGAAACAGTTTACACAACTTTCGACCTATATATATATATATATATATATATATATATATATATATATATATATATATATATAAGGTCAAAGTACTGCGTAGCACTTATGAAGTAGGTAGGTAAAAAAGAAGTAGTAAACAGTGCTAAAAGTTTGTAAAAAATTCCACGACGTTTCGGGTTTAAACCCTTCATCAGGTGGCAAAAATGCAACTAATCGTTGACACGGCCAAACGTACAATTTAAAAAATACACAATAAAGTTGGGCACGGTAAAACCTGCTAGGAAAACAGACAGTGTTAAGCGGTTACCACCAGTCAAAACAATGCAGGAATTGCTGCGTTATATCAGTTCAAGTCTAACGTTAAGACCATGTGGGGACAGGGTTCCAAGTTTCATGATTAGGCGAATTTTGGCAGCTAGGCGGTCATGATCGGAACCTCGACACGAGATGGCCGCCGAAACCATCAAGTCACGTATCGAGCATGTTGACGGGGGATTGAAGTGTGTGGCTACAGGGAACCCTGGGAGGTTCTGTTTGATTGACCTCAGGTGCTCAGTAACTCGGTCAGCAAGGCGACAATTTAAAGCTTCTGACTTTTTTATCTCCTAGAAGCTCCAAGATGGCCAAAGCTATTTTTAAAATAAATTATTAAAAGTGCTTCTCAAATGTGAATATCTCACGAACCTACCACTCTATAATTTGATGCCAGATTAGGGTCCTATGGCCAAAATTTGGTATGGGGAGGCGTTTGTAGACACGGTCATGTTTCCTTAAAATGTATTACGTCCCAAACATGCCACAAGGTAACAATGGTCAGACTAGACTGCCAAAACGTGGACCGACTCCCCAACTTTGAAAGACCATCACTTGGAAAGTATGTAACGAAGAGTGCCTAATAAGGTTTGTACACGTACCTGTTCCACGAAAAATTAATTAAATCGGTTATTTAACGGCCCTATTAAGTTTTTCAGGTTTTATTTGCTAACGTACAAGTCTTATATGTTATGAAAGACTGGACATTAATCACTCGGAAGAGTGCAATATTTAATTCCTACTCCTAGGATCCAAATAACAAGATCCAGACTAAAATTCCAACCGCCCCCCTAAACAGGGTATTGTCAGTTCAAATAGTAGGCCTAAAAGTTTATTTCTTTAAATAAATGGAGCAAATGCAAGCAAAATTCTGAAGGTGTAACCAATTAGTAAGCCTATTCCATAGTGCCAGCCTGCTGGACAAATGATGTGCCTATATAGCCTCGTTCAAGTCTAGGCAGCTAGGCTATTAGCCTAAGCCAGGCCTATCCTAGATCTATGGTCAAGTCTAACGTTAGGTGCAGTTAAACATGTTGATGCCAAAGGCGTCATCGACTTTCATTTAGTAACCAGGCCTACATTATTTATTTATGATTACACATAATTTACTTAAAATAGTTAAAACTTACCAAATCAACAGGGGCAACAATTATACCTAGCAACTATGTGCAGCTATGGAAAGCCATAAATGACAAACATGATACACAATCATTAATCTCCTCAGTCTCATATAGGCTACGTCTACTGTCAGGTTGGAAAATGGCAACCAGACTTGGGGGAGGCTTCTGTGGGCGGAGGGGACGATTTCCGGACAAGAAAATGTGTCAACATTTATTTTATTATAACACACACAACAACGTTATATAGCGAATCATCTGTTTTGGCGGCCATTTTGACAGCCATTTTGTCAGCCATCTTGGATTTCAGTGTCAAAGAAGGTTCCAGAGTATATGAAAAGTACAAAATTAAATTCTGTGGCCCCCAAAACCTATTCAAAGACACAAACTTCTTCGTCGTATCTTCTTCAGAAGCTGAGATATAGCTAATTACATGTGGTGGCGGCCATTTTGGCTGCCATCTTGGATTGGAGTGTAAACGTCGACTGCAGTAGTTTAGTAAAATACAAAACTGACTTCTTTACCCCCCAAAAATCTATACAAAAACACTAAAATTGTTGTTATATCTTGTTTAGAAGCTGAGATATAGCTAATTATATGACGTGGCGGCCATTTTGGCAGCCATCTTGGATAAAACAAATTCCCCAAGGCGTGTTTTTGCGGATTTTGGATATGTTGTTCTGTGGTAAATTCTGCCACTCTGGTGCAAAATTCAGCTTACTACCATATTTTTTCCGGGTCACACGCAATTTTTATCTTCAACGCTCAGACTAAAGTATCTACGGAAAGGATCGGTGGCCAGTATACTAGTAACATACACAATGCATAACACAGGCTACGCCTAGTAAAGTCGCCCCTCGCAATGTCGCTTCTTGAGACTCACGTGCAAGCCACAGTAAAGAAGTATATTGTGTAGATCATGAATGGGGACGACTTTGCCTGTTTTAATACAGGTTACCAGTGAACGTGGAGATCACATTTCCGCATTTGTGACAACTAAATCTCAGGTAGGTTTTCATAGGGAGGACGAATTTCTTTCAGCTAAGTTTTTCCAAATGATCAGTGTTACATTTCGAGTGAATACACGCCCCTTATCGTTAAATATGCATGCAGCCTTCCACAGTCTCGTAGCAGGGCGCTGCTCTAGTGGCAGCTCCCTGCTCGTATTAAGGCCCATAGGCGTTGCATTTAGGTAAACCAGTTCGCCCAAATTTCTGGCAGTTTTAGACACGATTGTGAAAGGAATATTTCAATTGATAAACATTTCAGAGTCGAATGTCTTCGATTCGAAACAACCTTCCATCTTTAACAAGTTCTGAGGTAACTGTGAAGACAGATAACCTAGAATAACCATGGGTAAAACTATCGGTGTTCGTATTGCTACCACCGCGGTAATTTATGTAGGTTAACACTCTACAGTATACGCAAAACCATATAGTTCAGGCCTATGCCATGGTTGATCGTTGAACACAGTAAAGTGTTACTGTTTGGCCTTTTGACTTATTGCGCAATTCTGCTCCTTAAGTATCTTCGAACTCGCTTATTTACCTCTGTCATATAATGGGAGTGTTGGACTCAAGTCACTGACTTGACTCGAGTCGGACTCGAGTCACGATTTTTGATGACTCTGCTCGAGTGAGTAGGGTCAAAAGACTAGACGCGACTCGAGTCAGAATTTTGAATACAGTACATCTATTGTCAGTATTATTCATGTGGTTATTTCCACCCTTGAATTTTAATTATTTGATGCAAAGTCCAGTCTATTCAGTGAACAAGGGTACATTTTGAATAATGATTAATGGATGGCCTCGTTTTTGTGAGTGGCACTCGGTTTTGTACCCTAAGGGTACAAACACAATTGGAGAAACATGAGTGGGTATTTTATGTGCTTGATAGTTGTCTTAAATCTTGAGTAAGATAAACAGATAATACACAGATCACCTGGAGTGGAACATAATTGTTTCGTTTATTGTAATATTTTCTAATTGAAGAAAAGGTTTGTTTTATGAATACTTCTTGAAACCTGGTGGTGTGGCATCAACATGAGCTTCTAATAGATTCCTGGATGCAAAAATAGAAACAACCTCTGATCCTTAGAAAAAGAAATGACTAATTTAAGTGAATTGGGGAGTGAAAGTAAGCTGTACAAAGTAAAAGAGTCAACAAATCTGTTATGGTAGAATTCATCATAACTTGACACTCGTTAATATATACATGAAAGGAGGATGCACAATTCTCCCCCGTTTCAGGATCCGGAGTGACCAAGACAGCATGTTTAGCAATTGTGTAAAAAACTTGCTTGTCTGATCTAGTATTGTAGGTCAATTGTAGGTCATTATGCTCAACTGACTCGAAATGACTCGAGTACATAGACAGAGTGACTCGACTCGACTCGACTCGACTCGACTCGAATGCGGTTGGGAACTCGACTCGACTCGAGTTCAGTTGATGACTGGTTGTATTCTAGGGTTTTCTCTTGGTGCCGATAGTCAAAAATAATCTTAGAAAACGGTTAATTCTCACAGAAAACCAATCAGTTCATCCAACCACCCAAACAGACATGTCTGTACACTCATTAATGTATACCACAAATCATGATGAAATCGATTCACGCTATTTAAATCATCAAAATGTACTTAATTCCTTTATATATTACCATGGGCCGGCCATTGTTCACTTCCGTAAAACAAAAGCTTGCACATAGACTGACGTCATACTAAAGTGATTGTTATGTTAATGCATGAAACAAGTATAAGCTCTGTGGTTAATGTAACGGTTGGTTTCAGCGTTTTGTATGTCAACTTGTTCGAAAATTTCTCTGAAGACAAAACAAATGAAAACTTACCCTTGTAAATCTGTTACTGACTAATGAATATATTTCCAGTATTTCCAAGTTTAGGTAAAAGATCACGACCGTTGATTTCAATTACTCGAACGTTATTGACAAAAATGGATGCAGAGGGTGTGATTGCAAACATGGAGCTAATACTTGGTCCAAATAGTAGTCCCACGTTACAAATCAATCATTTTAAAAAGCAAGGGGAAAAACACCATAAACATTGTGCTATTGAACCAGACCAGGCAGTGCTTCATGATTGAACATGTCTGATAATCTAATAAAATCATTTCTGAAAGCGAAAGTAATCCAAAGAAACTTCATTCGGAGTTAATCATAAACAAAATCGTCACTGATTATAATTTGACAAGGTTATTCTGTTTAAGGTTAAACTCATACTGCTATATGTATTAAGTAGATGAAGATTTATGAAATGACCAACAGATGCTAAGAAAACAACTATGCATAAATGAAAGTATTGCAGTTATATACGTATACTTTAAAGTAGGAAGTATTGTAAAGTACCGTACGGGGCGAAATGAAATGAATGGCGTGGGTTTTCAAGGGATGGCACAGAGGCCATTTTTGCTTAGAATTATACTTTGCAATACCAATTTCTTATTGTAATCATATAGTAATTTAATACTTTTCCCGTAAAGAATGGGGCACCTTAAATCTTCTGCAGGTCACTTTGAGACACATCGCAGACAGCCACTTGAGAACCCAAGGTATATAGTCAGCGACGTCTTGAAGGGTTTGTAATACTATCTAAGAGGAGTGTCACCAGATGATGGTGGGTTGCATAAGAAAAACTTTTTCTTCCAAAGTGGTTCCCAGATTGAAGTAAAAGGCACTTCGCAGGGCTTCTCAGTGCAAGTATTCGTCATTTATTTTTAGATTTTACCTTGTAGAAATTCATCACACTATCACGAAAAGGGTACATTAAGGTTTTGTTACAAGACTGCACCTGGATCGGGAACCTTCCTTATGAAACACTAATAGGACATTACAGTCGACTGTCTTTTAAGATTGTCCCTGAAGAGGGGCGTGTCTCCGATTTTGAAAACGTTTGCACTTACAAGGAGCTTAGATGTAAACTGGTGGTCTTGCTAATGCACTTTGTCTACTCACGTCTTTTCAAGCACTCAGAAATTACCATTCTAGTGTAAACTAAATCAACGCATTTTGTGAAGCACAGCAAAACATATTTAGGAATAATGACAACAAGGAACACTGTCTCGTCCGGAGCCGACAAGCGCTGTTGATTCCCTTCTAACATACCCTGCTGCGTAGCAGTGTATTATTGATTTAGGGCTTTTATCACCAACTTTCATGGAAAAGAGAAAGCAAGATTTTGACTGGCTGTGAAAAGTAAACTTTGTGCAAACGTTTAGTTACATACTCAGTTTAAAGACAATATACGGGCATAACGATATCCATATCAACTTACTTTAACCGGAGTTTCAAAAACTGATTGTCAGTAACTCTATCATCTCTTTGCAGGGGGGGGGGATGTTTTTGTGCAAATTTTTTCTTTTGTATTTCATTCTTTTTGTCGGCAAGTAACTTTTCCAGTTTCTACGGTTTGTAAAATATCCGATCTTTTAGGTTCAAACTATTGTTTAGGTATGCTGGTGTTGCAATCGAATTAGTAAAGTAGTATCAAGTAATTCATATCTTTTGTATTTGGCTCGTTAGAATGAGTTGAAAGTTGAAATGAGTTGAAAAAAGTATTTTTTGGGTGTTTGAATATTTCTTTTTTTAGTTTTCATTTGGACGATTGATATGAATTTGACGCTTGATACCATATTCTCCATTAATCGTGGAATCTGAAAAATAAATTCACTATTAATGGCAAAGCGAAGAAACAACTGGAGTTGTTGTTATGCTTATTTAAAGTTAAGCAAGCTTTTGCGCACAATTAGAAAAGTTTGCTACTTGGGCGGTGGTAAATGAAGTTGTCAGTTTGATGGTTAACACTTTCTCTGCCGTAGTCATTCGAAAATGTCTCAAAGCGAAGGGTTGAGTACCTTTACCAGAACAATACGTCAAACCTTCTTCGAGTTTGGTAGCGACTTCTTTCAGTTATGTTTATTTGTTTAATCAGCTAATGCTTTTGCAAAGTTAGGTATGTCATAAGGAATGTTATGTTACACGAGGAAATAATTCGGCATACTTGACGGATGAAATCCAAAGGACACCTGTCAGGTCCATTTTATCACTGACGGTCGGCCAAGACCAGACGATCACGTGACAAAAAATGTTTAGAAGTCTAAGGGCACAAGTGTAGATCGTTGCAAGTTACCACCATCTTTACGCGGCTAATCATGATGTACATTTACTTTTGGACTCACAGGCATCATACGTAACCTAAAACGTTTTAATTTACAACAAAAAGACAAGAACGTCACTTCTCAGAAGACAACGGGAAGACCTATGTCAGCAAGTCCCATGAGTCCCACAAACACCAGGAAATTAAACTGCAATTAATAAACTACAACGGGGTGGATTCAGCAAGGGTATTACGTATCAGCCACATAATACAAGGAACCCTCTGTCTTTATGATCGTAGCCCTTGTGTCCTGACATATGGTATAATTATAGGCGTTTATGATTGTTTTGATAATCATCTAACATGGATTCGGATAAGTGTGCGTGCAAAGTGCAGGGGAAAATCGTTTTTTCATGACGTTTGAGTCATTTAAAAGTCGCACAAATTCGCAGAAATATCAGCAGTATAATAGAATTGCCACAATACTGAAGGTATTCCGTCCATCTTCAACCGAATTGTTGTAGGGGATTATGTCTCACAATCACAAGTATTACCAAATGTTAGGGTCGTTAACCAAATATCAGGGGGAGGCAAAAAGAGGGCTCGTCCCAAAGGAAAGTATTGAACAGACCCATGTCTTTTACAATCTACCGTGGTAGACACCCTGGGGAATAAATTTAAATTTTGTTTGTTGTCTTTCTACTGACCACATAAACTTAGACCCCACACTTCAATATACAAAACCATGTAATCGAAGCAACTCACTGAGACTGATTCAAGCCCTTGAGGACAAACTTGAATAAGTATTCCAGGTGTGCTTCTTCATATATGGCCCTTTGAAATCACGTGACACGTGACAATACTGCTGATCATGAGCGGCTCTAAAAAAATTTGTTGGGGGGGGGGGCAAACTCAAGTCCGTATTCAGGGAGGTTTGGAAGACCCCCGGCAATATTATTGGTCAGCTCCGGATAGTACAATAGGAGTATATTATTATCTATTTCAGCGATGTCCCATGTAGTTCTCAAGAGCTCTTCAAAAACCATTTCAGGCTGTCAGTCATGAGCTGACCACTTTAAAAATGAAAATACAACCATATCAGCGGATCGCTACTCCATAGGGGGGGGGGGGAGGAGTAAAAGACAGGTGAAATGGGCAAAGCGGCTTGATCCATTTGCATAAAATGAGCCCCACCTTTAAATATTTTTTGTTTCTTTCATTGTGTCACAATATGCTTCAGTTTTGCCAAGAAGCTATAAAAATGTTAGTTTTCTGGATTGCTTTCTTAAATTTCGAGCTTTGAAGACACTTGAAACCGATGAAATGAAATTTTCCGAAACGAAATTTTTTGAGGGGGGGGGGGAGAATTCCCCTAACTCAGATCGACGTCTCATCCTATACACAAATAGCTAGGCCAAAAAGTCTCACTACACTGAGCTTAGATTCACTGTTTGCATGGTGTGTTTAGTTTTAAATCAACTGAAACGGTATACTTTAGCACAGAGGTGGAGAACCTTTTGCTTGTAACATGCCATTTGACAGTCACAAAACCGCTCGTGGGCCAACGGTGCTGTCAGTTTGGACAAGGTCAAGGAAACCTCTCCTTCTATGGGAAACACAATAAGTTTAGGCTACATGCCCGTTTCAACTTTTGTAGACAGATACCTATGCTAATCTGGCCAGGTGACACCCGGGCAAAACTGCCATTAGTCGTGGATGATAATCAACACGGCTAATGGGCTGTGAATCTAGTGACCCCGAAAACTCTGAAGTGTCTGCAAACTTATGGGCATTTAACTCCAGCATTACCGTTACCCTCTGTAAATGACATTATGATGCCTTAGCTAATCAGATTACAGATGTCACAGAGTGATCATTTGTTTTGATAACCTTAGTTCGCAGGTACCAATGGTAGGTCCATTTGTGATGTCTGAAGTAGGCCTACATATAGTAGCAAACAAGCAACTAAGAAAACGCGCGCGAAGCGCGCCGAAAAAAATGTCGTTTTGAAAGCACTTTATTAATGTTTAACCTTCGCATTGCACTGGAAAGTTATTCACTTCTTTAATTTTGAACCGAGTCAAGGAAAAGGGAGGGCCTAGCCCATCTTGAATTACATGCTTTATTTATTTATTATTATTTTTGGAAAATTGAAGAAAATGCTTTGCAAACTTTTGGGGTGCAAGTGCCCCCCGTGCCTATGGCGAGCCGCTAATGTTGCTGATCAATTCATAAAGGCGATATGCAACACATGATCAGCAACATCTGAACGACATACCAAAAAGAATTTCAGTGATCGGCTGATATTCGTAAAAATGTTTGATGAACTCCCTTTTTGGAAACAATAGCATGTGGTGTACCGATTGTAAGCTCTCGAATGTGTCACTTTGACAATTCTGTTTGAATTAATAGGGACTGAAAAGGGACGACATTAATTGTCGGTTTTAGGAATTTGTCATAGGGGTGATTCCTACAGAGGTGACTGTGCAGGACCAAAGTCGATCTTATCCAGACCGAGGGTAGGACTGAGGTCAGACAATTTGGCATTCCATTAGCCCCAGATTGCGGGAAACTCCACATAACAAAAGCACTGACTAAAATGTGTCTTGTACCATGCGCGAGTCTTCAGTATGAAAAAATAGTCTGCATCCCAAATGCTCCAGATTTTAGGAAACTGCGATCTAAGCCATTAGGACAAATTTGACACAGCCGTTTTGCTAGTGCCATTCTTTAATTTTTGTAGCATACAAAGCTTTCATCCACAACTACCAAAAAAAAAAAAGAATCTGGTATCCCAATATCCCAAGACTGCAGGAAATGACCCTTTAAATTTCATAAAACTGCAATTTTAATTGTGCATCAACTTACTTCCTGCAGAGAGTTAATTAACTCCTTCTGTCATAGGATCTCTACTTGTTGGTGTCTCATGTAATTGTTCACTCTACGGGAGGACGCTGAATCAGGGCAGTACAGACCCAAAGTTAGGCGCAAATTAGAGACCTCCAGCAAAGTCAGGAACAAAACGAAAGAATAAGTCCACCCAGTAGACTTTAAGGCACAGAATGACTTTATGATTTCTGGCATCCTAAATAAACCGTAAAACACGAATTACACTCTCCGTCATCTTGACAAAATTTTCACCTCAGTTGTGTTTTATTTCATCCTGTATCCCACCCAACCTACTCTACCTACACTTCTATTATTGGCTACCAAAACCCGCAAGCGAAGCCTCGAAAGAAAACTACTAGTCACTGGGTCACGGGTCTAAATATCGATACTGACAAATGATTAACGGGCAGAGACGAGGAACTTGCTGTACGGGAAAGTTAAGAGTTAACGACAAAATAAATAATATGACTTGGTTGAATAATTCTTAGTTTTGGGTGTTTCTTCTTTTTTGTCAAACATCTCTCTCCGTCTCTCCAATCTTTCTCTTTTTCCCTTTACCTTGAATCCCCAAACTGAGTGATTTTCCCCAACTGGCAAGGGGGGGGGGGTCCGCGCCCCCGGTCTTCCTTTAAACACACTACTGTGTATGCATATGGGTTTAGGACACTTTTACCAAAGACAAAACAAATGAGAACTTACCCCTGTGACATCCGTTACTAACTAATAAATATAATCCTGATGTGCCCTCGTTTAGGTAAAGGATTATAACCGTTGATTTGAACTACTCGAGCTCCCGGAGAAACATATGTAATTGTATAGGGTGTGGTTGCAAATCAACTAATTCAAAAGCATGGGAAATCACGTCGTACACACTGTGCTATTAATCATGTCCGTTGCTCGTGTGAAATCATGCTCCGAAAGTGAAAACAAACTTGATTAATCATAAACAAAGTCATCACTGATTTTTTGACTAGGTCACTCTGTGTAAGGTTGAACTTATATTGCTATGGATTTTGGTGGATTGATTGGAATGGAGATTTTCAACAGCCAGAACCTACTATTAAGTTGAGGTGGCAGCAAGATTTGCCGGACGGGGGCCAGCAACCCGAAGCCCCGACAGCCCTAATGCCGTCGGGTATATGTGAGGTGGGATTTGAATAAAACCTGTGTACTAGACCATTTCAGTCGAAGTCTTGTTCAATACTCTAGTTCATTTCCGTCCACCATATATCCATACACCATATATCGGCTGTAAAGCATACGTACCAGTGCGCCCTCTAATCTACTATTGACTCTCCAGACCAGTGATTGAACTCTTCAGAACTAGAGTCATGTACATTACGGTATAGCGGGGGCGTGACTATATGTGAATTATTTTATGTTTATTCACAAGTTTGTATTACGTCAGTAGATGCGTCAAAGTTAGCGAACAGACAAAAGCTGATTCTTGGTATCAATATTCCATTCCGATCGCGAGTAATTTTGCCTTTGACCAAAAAAGATATTCAAATGCTATGTGTTACTGGTCAAAGAAACGTTCTCAAATCATTTTACTTAAATTTTAGGTTTTCAGTACTTTTCTTTTCGAGTTCAAAAGCACGCAACGCGCAACGTTCTATTGCTAGTTTGGCCCCAGCCACACAGACACTGTGCAAATATTACGGTGAAATCTGGCTATGGAAGTCTACCTCGTATTCTCATAGTCAGCACAGAGGCTTCCAGCCACGATGGATACATTGGGTGTTGTTAGCTCCCACTTTCATGTATCACTTTGTGTGGTATCCAATTTCGCGACATCTTTACGGAGAAAACGAACAACCCAAATTTTACAATAAATATTACAATTATATTAAAAGGATCACAATCATCCTCTTTCGATAGTTTTATTAAAAAGCTGTAAATTGAGCAATGTGTCACAGATCATAGCCGTTTAACTCACACATGGAGGGGCAAGGCCTGGGGTGGGGGTGTGTAATTCTACACACATACAATTGACAACATGTTATGGCAGGCAATTCTGAGCTTACTTCTGAAGGAAGTTACTGTGGTAGCTTTAAAGTTACCAGTTTCCAGTTTGCAATCATGATCTTTGGAGAACTTGAATATTTTCTAGATCCGATGAATTCTTCTATTTTCGGTTTAGATGTCAATTTTAACTAATTTTCCTGATTTGTGTTGCCATAACTCTCTGTACTACTTTCAAACAACGAATGATGCTACCTGGAGGAAACTTACAGGACAGACTGGTACCATGGTACTTCAGTTTTAGTCAGGAAAAGTTTATAGACCCAATTTAACAACCCATACATCGTGACATAAAAAGTAGGATGAAACAACCAAAAATTAACCTTTATAGCCAAGTTGCAAGCCCGCATATTTCTACTTGACATTGTAATGTGCCCCACATAGGCAGGCTATAGTCTCAATTACTGAATTATTGCAGTTGATGAGTAACATTCAATTTGCTTCCAGTGACAGCTATACTGCAAGAGCATCTGAGTGTGAGTTAAACTGAACCAGAAAATATAGTGAATATAACTGAACATTCTTGAAAGACAAAACAGTTAGGATCAGGGCCGTAGCGAGCGGGGGGTGTGGGGGTGTCACACCCCCCAATATTTGGTCGTCCGTCGGCAAATTTTCGGTCTGTCGGCAAAAAGAGGAGAGGGAAAGGAAAAGAAAAGGAAAAGAGGAGAGGAGGAAAAGAAGAGAGAAGAAGAGAAAAGAAAGGGAAAGGAAGGGAGGGAAAGGGAAGACGGAGAATGAAAAGAAAAAAGAGAAAGAGAGAACGGGCCAGTCTGTTATCGGCTATTTCGATTTTTGGCTCTTCATCTAATTGGCCCATCGGCAAATTGATTATGCATGTAACGGCCTTATACGGCCGTATCAACGGCCGTCGATGTAATTGGACGAGTGACTAAGTCCGTCGGGAACTCGGGAAAGAAAGGGAATTAACGGCTTCTGTATAGGTTCACTTTTTCGGGTCATGTGACATTCTTGAAAAACCACTTTCTGCACATTATTCCTCACTTTTATCATCACCATGGGGAGCAGCACCCGATTACCCATGGAGAGGGTATCCTTAGCCCGTCTTCTAAACCCTAAAAGTTGACTTCAAACACATTTTGCAAACCCCTGAGGATCCGGTTTACCCACAAACATCCTGGGAAAAAAATAATGCGTGCCGCGCGTGTCTTCCCTTCACTGCAATCTCAGGCTTTTAACTTTTGAACACCGAAACGAAACAGATACAGAACCCATCTTTAGATCCTGGCGTTCAAAGCATATTTTGAACGTTTGTGTTAAGATTCTGAACATTTTTTCTCCCTTTTTGAACGCCGGACGCCAATCCACTTATAGTATTTGAACGCCTGACGCGTCTAGTATTCAAATGCTGAACACATAGTGTTCCAATTCTGAACGACAGGTTCATCTCCTGAACTATAGTAGCATGACGGGAGGAATAGCCTAACACATTAGAATTAACCGGAATCTTTGTATTGGATAATGCATTATGAACCAAAATGTACCAATCCTGCATGAGACTTAATTTTTTACCAAGAAATTATGCTAAAACCTCAGAGTTTCCGACCAGGGGCCCTAAAGCTGGCCCAGTGTTTTAGCCAGCCCCTATTTGTGGGACAATGTCGCATTAACACATTTTGACAAGCAAATTCTACCCCGGTGTAAATTTTGAGGTTCCTCATTAGGGCAGAAATCCACTCAAATATTGCACCATTTGCGATCTAGGCACCTTTCAAATTCCAAAAATTTCCAAAGGGGAGGGGGACACCCCCTCCCCTTAGACCCCTCCCCCAGGCCACAGATCAGTAAATGTCTCATTGAGAAAACGTCCTAGCTAAAGCACTGGCGGGCCTCTGGATCCCAACCGCTTAAAACTATAGCGGCGTGACGAGAGGGATAGCCTAATGCATTAAAATTAGTGGGGGACTAGTTTGCATTTGATAATGCATTATGAACCAAAATATATCCATCATGAGACTTAATTTTTCATCCAGAGATATACTTAAACCTCAGAGCTTCCGGGGCTTCGCCCTCCGGAATCCACAGGGGCCCTAAGACGGGCCCAGTGTTTTAGCCAGCCCCTATTTGTGCGACAATGTCGCATGAACGGAGACAAATGTCGCACAAAAAAATCTGACAAGCAAATTCTACCCGGGTATAAATTTTGAGGTTCCTCATTAAGGCAAAAATCCACTCAAATATTGCACCATTTGCGATTTAGGCACCTTTCAAATTCCAAAAATTTCCAAAGACTTAATTTTTCACCCAGAGATATACTTGAACCTCAGAGCTTCCGGGGCTGCGCCCCTGGACCCACCAGGGGTCCTTAGGCGAGGTCCTGGACAGTTATGTTCAGAAACATTTTTAGAGGCATTTGTAAGGCAACTTGAAGGAGATTTGCAAGTGTATGTTGCTTTTTAAAGGAATTTTTGGATGCCACACATGTTACTCCCATGATGTTTGGGATGACCAAATTTTATAACCAGTCCATCTTCCCCATGACCACTTTTCCTGAAAAATGACAGAAGAGCTGGGAGATGCACTGCGGCATCATGCAGCCCTACCCCCATTGGCCAGAACACTTGCTATTTCAGGACAAACTTTATGTTTTATGCCTTTAAGTATGCACATTGGTGAGAAATTTCTGAAAATTTAAAAATGAACACTTGGTTTCCTCGTCACACACTTACAGTACTACTTATCATGTCCCTGATGACACATACTTGCTCTACACATATTTGTTCCTGAGAGCTTCCAAAGAGGTGGTACTTTGTGGCCACCGAAATTCTTCCAATATATCAGATGAGCATCTGTCCATCTCTATTTACACACAAGTTACTCCCATAAAGCTTGGAAACTGAATATTGCTTCTAACCACTATCCTCTGTAGGTGTCCTATTCCCCTTTGAGACATTTTTGAATATAAAAGGGTTGTATATGCAGTTTGGTGCTACAAATGATGCACCTTTAAGGGAACTGACTGCACTTTTTTAAAGATCAAATAAAGGACTTTTGCCCTTGAATTATTGGGGGTGGGAACCTACTGTCACACAGCATACCTGACTGTACCCCCCATTTCTATATGAAATATGATGTAAAAAGCTTTTGAAAAACAAATGACCATTGATGTTAAAAGTAAGAAGAAATCTTCTATATTGACATCAGGTTCCTATCTAAACTATGCCCATTTTTGGCTCCTGACTTCTCAACTACAACTATTTTCTCCGTATACTAAAAATGCAAATCAAAGACATGCAAATCTAATGAGGATGACAAGTAGGAGAAGAAATATTTCCCAGGTGAACTGTTAGCTGAAAACTTTTAAATCAGGCAAGAAACTATGTTTCCATGAGATGGCTCACTTGGGTGGGGGATCTCTTTATGCTGTGAGACAGGAGTTATTCATATATACAGTGGTATGAATTACTATTTGCCACAGATTTATCCAAGCCACTCTTTTCTCAGCAAGTCAAATCAATTGGAGCTGTTTTAGGGACTTGAGTCAAGTCATTGACTCAAATCTCTGTGTTTAATCAAAAGGGAAAAAATCCCCAGAATTTTTCAAATCAGATATTGTTGGCGGGATGTGACTCCATTTGAGACTTGAATACAAGGCTGTTATTTGCTCCACACCCACTTATTCTTGGCTTAGACAATCATCATATGGACTTGGATTTTGCAGTTTGCTATTAATTGGTTAGAATTCATGTTGATTACTAATTAAGAAACATTAAATTTTTGACAGAACTCTTTGCAGGCTGTGTCTATTAGATCCTGATTCCCAAAACAAACACAAAAAAGAAGAAAAAGGTTGGACAATAAAGAAGGATAAAGAACATTCATTACAAAAAACAATGAAAAAAAGATCAGTCAAAATAAGAAGACCAAGCTTGACTCCTCAAAAATAAACAAAACTTGGTGACAAAATAAAAGACGATTCACAGTCCTTTTATTTATATGGGCCTTCAAAAACTAAAAGCAACAGTACTGATGGACCTCTTAGTACTCCTGAGGCAGAAGGTGAGGTGTCCGACACTTGGTCATGGCCCACGCAAACACACAGTAATATTTTGTACAGTCAAATGCTCTTAAGAAAAAGGATGTTACCCACTTGCATATTAACATTTTACCTGAACACGTGCAATATCAGCCAGACTCTAAACAGAATGGATCAAAGTTAGAACAAGTTGGAAAGTTGTCTTAATTCTATGGGTACAGTACAATGGGTTTCCTTTAAATAAAGTCTGGAGGGTCTGAAGAAACAAGATTGATCTGGGATGTTTCTAACATCATTAGTCGTACAGGATGACAAAGCTTTGATGAATGGCTGAATAATTTTAGTTGGTATCAGTAGAAACTGGTATCTATCTTCAAGTCTGCAGTGTACTGATATGCCTTGAGTCTCCAGTTTAATATTGCATGCTACTACATTTCCCGAGGCTTGAAAAATTTCAGTTTGAAACACTGTGGTCATGGCCAGCCCATGAAATACCATAAAAAGAAAATATATTAGGTGACAACATAAAACAAGAGTAAATGATCAAAACCTCTAATAATAATGTTAATGAAATAAATTTCTAAAAAGCAATTAAAGGGAAAATGCAGTCCCCCAATTACAATTAATGTACCCCGTCACACTAGTTCAGAAAGGGCTCTTATCAATCATGTGACAATATTTTTTTGTTACTTATTTCCTAACTTTATGCAGAATAACTTACTGGTTTACCCTCAATATTCAATGGTTTTATACAGGAACATTATAAAAGTGCTTGTGAGAGAAATAAGAGGAGATCTGTAGGATTTAGAAAACTTTTGAAAATTAAATTGGGTTGACTGCCTTCTCCCTTTAAAGGAATGTTAATTATTTGGTTCATCTCTTTACACTGAAGCTTCTTCAGAACCTGTTCAACATAATCCTAATTGCCACATCAGGCTTCAGTGTTTTTGTAAACCTACGACATTTTGATGACATTTACAAATGACAACTTATAAAAACCATGACATAGACCTACTGTAATCTTCCACGTTGAAGCGATATTATCATGAAACGTGCACTTTTTTTTCTGATAAAAACTTCTGTTACAAAAAATCACCTATTCTTCTGGAACTTTTAAGCATAATGGTTCCTTGCCTATAGATTGCTGTTCAAGGTCATGCAGCAGCCACAAAATCAACTTTCTAGCTTTCAGCCCCTCCTCTTTTGCCTTCACTTTTTTTTAAGAAGGTTCCAGAGCTGTACAGAGTGTATACTTCAATGTTAGATGCCATTCAAATTTTCCTCAAGATTCCCCCTCCCCTCCAACAAAGCCTCCATGCACACTCGCTACATTTGAAGCTAGCAGGTACAAACTTTGCCCTCAAGTTGTTACCTCCCCCTTTTGTAAAATCCTGGATCCACGCCTATACTATGTGGCCTAACTGCCCCAAAAGCTATAGGCCTCAAGGCAATACAGTATAATACCTTTGTATGTGCCCAGGCTACTTTTATTCATACAAAACCTTGTGATACTTTTTCACATTTTTCTTGTACATTTCTTTTTTTCAAAATTCTCATCTCTAAGTAAGTAAAGAGTCGTAGGCCTTTCTTGTATTAACGCCTTCATAAGGATTGTTGATTTCATACTTTATATGTAAATATTGAACCAAAATTTTCTTTCAGTATGACAGTACCCTATGAATTTCCTAAACTGTAGTGCATGAAAGAGGGTCTCCCATCTTATCCTCTTGGTCATATCATGTATGCTTGCACGGGCGTAGCGAAGGTGTTATCTTTAGGTGGAGGGGTGTGGAGATTATGTTTTGTCGACGGATCTGGTAATGCGTAGTGCGAATATGAGCTTTAGCGGGTAGGGGCCAGGACCCCGCCTAAGGACCCCTGGTGGGTCCAGGGGTGCAGCCCCCGGAAGCTCTGAGGTTTAAGTATATCTCTGGGTGGAAAATTAAGTCTCCGGATGGATATATTTTGTTTCATAATGCATCATCAAATACAAACTAGTTCCCCACTAATTTTAATGTATTAGGCTCTTCCTCTCGTCAGGCGGCTATAGTTTTAAGCGGTTGGGATCCAGAGGCCCGTCAGTGCTTTAGCTAGGACGTTTTCTCAATGAGACATTTACTGATCTGTGGCCTGGGGGAGGGGTCTAAGGGGAGGGGGTGTCCTAATTACATTAGTCAGTGGAACCATATGTCTACATTTCAAAGTTTACAGCAAAGTTTTTAAATGAGGACCCCCGGCATTTCAATGCAATTATTGTGTCTGTAGGGTACAAAACAATGGAAGTGCCTTCACCACTCATCCCTACAAAAAAGTTCATTGTTTTATGCTCGTGAGGAGTGTTGGGAGCCTGAACTTGTGGGTAATTTCATTTAAATGTAGAGCATAAGGACCAAAACACCTTCTTACTAGTGTATTCATTTGGCTCTCTGAGCTGAGCTGATAGGAATTGATCAAAGAATCACCAAAGGAGTACTCATGAGTACTCCTTTGCTTTCACAGTTTAGAGTATCCTAACCAGGGGCGTAGCGAAGGTGTTATCTTTAGAGGGGTGTGGAGATTATGTTTTGCCGACGGACCTGGTAATGCGTAGTGCGAATATGAGCTTTAGCGGGTAGGGTCCAGGACCCCGCCTAAGGACCCCTGGTGGGTCCAGGGGGCAGCCCCGGAAGCTCTGAGGTTTAAGTATATCTCTGGGTGAAAAATTAAGTCTTTGGAAATTTTTGGAATTTGAAAGGTGCCTAAATCGCAAATGGTGCAATATTTGAGTGGATTTTTGCCTTAATGAGGAACCTCAAAATTTATACCCGCGTAGAATTTGCTTGTCAGATTTTTTTGTGCGACATTTGTCTCCGTTCATGCGACATTGTCGCACAAATAGGGGCTGGCTAAAACACTGGGCCCGTCTTAGGGCCCCTGTGGATTCCGGAGGGCAAAGCCCCGGAAGCTCTGAGGTTTAAGTATATCTCTGGATGAAAAATTAAGTCTCATGATGGATATATTTTGGTTCATAATGCATTATCAAATGCAAACTAGTCCCCCACTAATTTTAATGCTTAGGCTATCCCTCTCGTCACGCCGCTATAGTTTTAAGCGGTTGGGATCCAGAGGCCCGTCAGTGCTTTAGCTAGGACGTTTTCTCAATGAGACATTTACTGATCTGTGGCCTGGGGGAGGGCTCTAAGGGGAGGGGGTTTTTGGAATTTGAAAGGTGCCTAGATCGCAAATGGTGCAATATTTGAGTGGATTTCTGCCCTAATGAGGAACCTCAAAATTTACACCGGGGTAGAATTTGCTTGTCAAAATGTGTTAATGCGACATTGTCCCACAAATAGGGGCTGGCTAAAACACTGGGCCAGCTTTAGGGCCCCTGGTCGGAAACTCTGAGGTTTTAGCATAATCTCTTGGTAAAAAATTAAGTCTCATGCAGGATTGGTACATTTTGGTTCATAATGCATTATCCAATACAAAGATTACGAGTTAATTCATAATGTGTTAGCGCTATTCCTCCCGTCATGCTACTATAGTTCAGGAGTGAACCTGTCGTTCAGAATTGGAACACTATGTGTTCAGCATTTGAATACTAGACGCGTCAGCGTTCAAATACGATAAGTGGATTGGCGTCCGGCGTTCAAAAAGGGAGAAAAAATGTTCAGAATCTTAACACAAGCGTTCAAAATATGCTTTGAACGCCAGGATCTAAAGATGGGTTCTGTATCTGTTTCGTTTCGGTGTTCAAAAGTTAAAAGCCTGAGATTGCAGTGAAGGGAAGACGCTCGCGGCACGCATTATTTTTTTCCCAGGATGTTTGTGGGTAAACCGGATCCTCAGAGGTTTGCAAAATGTGTTTGAAGTCAACTTTTAGGGTTTAGAAGACGGGCTAAGGATACCCTCTCCATGGGTAATCGGGTGCTGCTCCCCATGGTGATGATAAAAGTGAGGAATAATGTGCAGAAAGTGGTTTTTCAAGAATGTCACATGACCCGAAAAAGTGAACCTATACGGAAGCCGTTAATTCCCTTTCTTTCCCGAGTTCCCGACGGACTTAGTCACTCGTCCAATTACACCGACGGCCGTTGATACGGCCGTATAAGGCCGTTACATGCATATTCAATTTGCCGACGGGCCTTCAATGGGCCAATTAGATGAAGAGCCAAAAATCGAAATAGCCGATAACAGACTGGCCCGTTCTCTCTTTCTCTTTTTCCTTTTCATTCTCCGTCTTCCCTTTCCCTCCCTTCCTTTCCCTTTCTTTTCTCTTCTTCTCTCTTCTTTTCCTCCTCTCCTCTTTTCCTTTTCTTTTCCTTTCCCTCTCCTCTTTTTGCCGACAGACCGAAAATTTGCCGACGGACGACCAAATATTGGGGGATGTGACACCCCCACACACCCCGCTCGCTACGGCCCTGTATGCTTGTAGCTCTATGTCCATTGCCACATGTAAGGTTACTTCTGTTACAGCCCACGGAAGTGCTCTTGAGTAGCTTGAAATCGTTTGGGGTCATTTTATCCTTTAACTTATGTGCATTGTTTGTTTCAAAAAGTTACATTATAAGTTATCCTGTGTTTCATTTCAAGGAAGGTCTGTTTTGTTTTGCTTTTTTCAAAGGAAATGGGGGTGAGTCTCACTTGGAGTTTTGCTTTAAGCAAGTGGTGTGTGTTTTGTGAGAACATAATTAAAGGTTGTAGAATATGCCCACGGTATTTCCCTCCTGTTGTAAGAGGCGACTAAAGGGAAAGACTTGCACTGTATTTGAACTGTATTGAAATCGAACTTGAACTTGAACCCTATTTGAGACTATTTGAACTTTACTGTTTTATCTGGCTGACACTGTATAACACATTTGTGTTGGTGTGTTGTTAAATCTTATCTAACATATATATACCTGACTTTACTGGAGGTCATCCTTCGGCTGTCCCCCTGCAGTACCCACTGCCCCACCCTGAGAAGTGTTGCACACCGGTTGACAGCCATGGGCATTCTCAGCATTATACGCAACATATTCAATGATATACGCTAACGTTAGGCTTGCCTTTACATACTAACATTAGGTAGGCCTAGGCTACGACACTTCGAGCTTCCAGGTGTGCAACCGCAATTAATAATAGTGTCGACATGCGTTGTGATTGGCAAGTGATGACAATTCCTGCAGCAGTGCAGGCCTATTCTAATGATAATTCTTTAGCAATCTATGAAGCAGTCCTTGCTAAGTTGCCTAAGCTTCTAGTTGCTGCTCTGATTTACCTTACGAATGGGTTTTGGGAGAGAGACACTAGAATTGCTGGCAACCCAGATAGGCCTAATCTCTGTGGTATGAGAAGTGTCCTCCCTTGTAAGTATATGTAGGCTAGATCATAAAGGCTACAGGGGCATTTGTATGCTGAGGACGCCTGTAGTTGATGAGTACCAACGCCGCGGCCCCTCTAGGGCCTAGGCCTATGATCTCAAAATGCTTACCATACTGAGATGACAATTCTCGTCGTTCCACAAGAATTCCATGTAGCCTAGGCCTACTGAGGTTCTTCTTTCGAAGGCTAGGGGTACATTCTCAAGAATTCACTAGGCACATGGCGACGGCGGCGATGGGATAGCCCGAGGGGAAGAGGTGGCTTTGTTTCAACCTAAAATTCCTTTGATTTCACCATAAAGTGCTCTCAGATTCCGGCAGATATCAACAGCCTATTACACTGCAGCGTAACTAGCTTAACGTTCAGTTTATTTACACTTACAGCATCTAGCGATGTAGAATGGAACTATTGAAGAAACTAGAGTAGCTCTTTTGCGCGCGTAGCGCGCCGAAAAGTTTGCGTTCTTATTAGAGAAATTGTCCTCTTGAGAGCAAAAAACGGGTAAAACGAAACTGTAAATTGTCGCGATATTGGGGACCAAAATGACATTTGCCCCCCACAAATCACATTTGGGGACCATGGCTCCCTTGGCCTCCCGGTTCCTACGCCACTGTTGGAAATCTCTCTCACTACGGGGTGACAGAGGAAAGTTTCGCCTCAGGTGCCATCTTCTCCGGGATTGCTAATATTGACGTTATTCTTTTGAAAGCGTTCTCTCCAAAATGGTGGACAAGCAGGGTCCGTCCACAACATTTTCTACATTATCTTTATTGCCATGTATGTACATGCAAAGTAAACAAAGTACTCACATGGAGGAAAAAGAATTTTTTATTGACCAGTCCATAATACTTGCAAGTGTTACCATTTTTTTTTTTTTAAATTTTACTACACCTTAAAAATTTAGAAGCATTTTGAAAACTTGAAAAATTCCGAAAAATTACAACATCTAAAGTTACACACCGTCTTGGAACATTAGAACATCTCATAATTTGCCCCTTATTTGGCATTTGAGTCGTGGGACAACTTTCAATTCACAGATGGCTTCAGAATATCGCTATACTAGCAGGGTTTTCATCTACATTCCAACACGGCAACTACCGAGTAACGATATCAGCACTTGGAGAGCTACGTCGGCAGGGCTTTTTTCAAAGGTATTTTTATCTCCATAATAAAATTGAAAAGTTTTAAGGTCCCTGTAAGCTTCTAAACATGAAGCTTTGTCTTCGTTTTTCATGTAAACCTTTAAAGTTCTGAACATGAAGCTTTGTCTTGTTTTTTTATGTAATAATCTTTTGGAAGCTAACTCAGTTTAAAGTACGTTAATTATATTATTAGCCCTTTAAATAATAAATGGGAGTAACTGATTGAACTCTATGCAAATAGACAATCAATGATTTATCATGAAGGTTGAAATTTTTGGCAGTAAACTTTCTGTCTGTATCCTATTGTTTATTGCGACAACATAAGCGACAAGTTTATCAAAAATACAAGTCTAAGAAGCGATTTCCCTAGAAAGGAACAGGTTGCTGAACTTCTGCACGTTGCACAACCTTATGCATCATATCCTCTCTATTAGTTGGTTGAATACGACTGGTCATGGTAAATCTTTGTTGTTGTTGTTGTTGTTGTTGTTGTTGTTGTTGTTGTTGTTGTTGTTGTTGTTGTTGAAAAATGGGCCGTGACTACATAAAAGAGCACTGTAATAAGGAACTGTACGGGTAAGAAGCTTTAAATAAATGATGCAAGCTGTTATGTATTGCGTTTGTGGGCAAAAACAACGTTAGCTTTTGCTTTTTGTATTCATTTACCCATCGATTCTTCTTAATCGCTACAAATAACATCTTGCCTCCTAAAGGGCAAGGAAAACAACTTACCAGATCTATAAAAACCGTACTGTACTTTTTATTGGTTACCTGAGTCGTCAGATTGATGTCTGAGTGATTCTGCAATAATTTTGTTCTCGATTGTAGTTACTTTAATACAGAATTCTTACATTTGTTCCTCAAAATAAGGCTTGTCTTTAGGGAACTTTGAAGAAAAAATTACATACTTAAAGGCTCCCTCACGACAGAAGATACGGTTGTAACAATACTTTCACTTTAGCAATCACAGTATTAATTGCCTCAACTTCGTACACTCTTCAAAAGCAGCATTCTTTGACAGACGTTTGGACCGACGTGCAACAACTACGCAAAGCTAAAGTATGGCAGTAGTTTATGATTTGTGTTTGTGTATAAGTGTCTTGACTACCCTTCAGTCTAAATTATCTTGTGAAAGTTACATAGAATATTCATATTCAGTGAAAATTTCGGACAGTACTTTATTGAAAGGGTGCTATTATAATGATTCATACATTGTTAATATTTGGAGCTTCAAAAATATGTCAATTTTTTTGAATAAAGTGAATCAGGACAAAAATTACACCGAAGGAATGAGTTTGCTAACAAATGGATCATTGTTCATATCATCTGTTTCATTTTGCAACGAGGGAACATATTTTTGCAGCCGTGGCTCCAAGGCCTATTCTTCGCACCATCTACAAATTAAAGGTTTGCAAATATTGCATTGCGTTTTTTCCCTCTCAGTTGTTATCGTATAAGTTTTACGAGAACTACATTGTTATTTCTATGGTCTAGAAGAAATAAATTTTAAAGACTAAATATACTTGTGAGCACAAATTGGCAGCAAGGTCTTATCACTTTGTTTGCAATTGACAATGGAATACCTAACATTAAGTAAAAAGAAAATTTTGATGAATAACATCATCAGAAAGGCCAAAGTTACACGCTCTAAACTTACGATAAAATATCTTTCTATAGAAAGTCAGAAATCCTTCTCCAGAACTCAGTTGCAGTGGGACATGGCAAAAACCTTTTTTCATTCTTTATGAAAGAACCTGTTTGAATATATCTTATATAAAAATATTGAATCAATTGTTCCCTTAGAGCAACAAAGGCGTAGACTAATTGTATCATTTCAGTAATGAGCGTTGTTATTGCCATCTCCCTTCCATTTAGATTTAGCTTGTGGATGTAAAATATTTCTTTTGAATGAAATAATTGTAAATTAAACGAGACTCACAAGTTAAATGCAGAAAATTCTCAAATCTTGTAAAGAAGAGGCATCAGTAATATGAAGGTTTTTGACAAAAAACTACTGTGTAGTTTGGTATATTGCCATCTGCTTCGACAAAAACGCTGATTAAAAATACGTACACTTGCAGACATCAGGGTGGGTTAATATATATTACTGTCGATTTTGATATAGGAATGATGAGTAGGAAGATAGCAATCATATCAATATATATATATATATATATATATATATATATATATATATATATATATATATATATATATATATATATATGGTAACGGAAATACTGTATAACAACAGTGCTACAGAAATGAATGGCTGGATCTCGAAAGAGATACGTAACAGCAGTAGAGGCTTGGAAATAGGTAAATAAAACAGCCATAAAAAATTTTTGCAAAGCTTTCGAGCAGTACTAGCTCTTCTTCAGTGCTTGATCACAAGAGTGGACAAGGATCGTACGAAACTTACAGCTTTTAAATTGTGAGGTTATATATATATATATATATATATATATATATATATATATATATATTATATATATATATATATATATATATATATATATATATATGACCATTAGAAGAGCAAGACTTGTATTTTTTGTTTGAGGAATCTATTCGAATTTTCGGCAGCACAGTGCCTTCCTCAAGAATACAACACAAATTGGCAAGTCAAAGCTACGTCCCACCTCTCTACACAAATAGACATATAGCAGCAAGGTGCTAACAGAATAGAACAGAATAGAAAATTACTAGATGGAAGCTAAATCCGTTACCAATGGTACAGAAAAGTGTTGCAGCGGAAGTAATTGAATAGATAAAGAGAACGGTCGCTGAAACCAAACGCGTAAGAAAGGAAAACTGGAAACATGTATTAGACAGCCCTTTTCCTTGGTTTTCCGTTTTGACTGCCAAAACCATCACTCGTATTTAGGTCATCCGACAAAATTGTACCAAGCTTGTTCCACATCCATACTCTTTCAAATGAACCACGTTTCCCGCGTGCATTATCCAGAACGAATTTTCTCGTAATATCGGTCATATCAGGAGGGATATATATAATATATATATATATATATATATATATATATATATATATATATCTATATATATATAATATATATATATATATATAAACAAGAACAAAGAAGAGACCAGTCTCATAGTTGACAAACAAGCACACAGATTCAAAGAAATGAATTTTATTGAAATTTTTTGGTCCACCTGGGACCTTCTTCAGCAATGACTAGACTGCAAGTGCAAAATTTAGAGTTCGATGTACAAGGAAACACACTATTTAACTTAGCAAACATATACTGTTAGACTTAGCGAGTCTTAGTCAAAGAAAAGTCCGGTCTCATAGTTGACGAACAAGAATTAAAAAATCAAAACCTGACTTTTATTAAAATATTCGGTCTCCCTGGAACCTTCCTCAGCAACAACTAGACTGTAAGTGCGAAATTCAAGTTCATTGTACAAGCAAGCATACTGTAAGATTTATCAAACATACTGTTAGACATAGCAATGAAAGAATCGACAAAAATACAATAATTAAACAGATAACTGAGCAAATCACAACCAGAGAATTAATGGTGCTCAGGTTGGTTGGACACGATACAACAACTTCGACAACAATGAAAAGTGTTGTCAAAGGTCTAAACTTGTTTGTAAAAATTGATAATTGGACTGAGCACACAATTTTTTGTTAGACCTTTTCATGAGAATTAACTTTTTTTTTTTTTTTTTTTTTTTTTTTTGCTTTCCGGGCAATTTGAGACCGGCTTTTGATTTTCACGTTCACATTTCGAAGTGTAATTCTGCTTAAAAACATAACAAGTGTTGTAAGTGTTTCAAATGAATTGTTTTTAATTTAAAAATAAGACTAGAAATTTCCGACAGAGGCCCCCCTGCCCCCCCCCCCTCTAGCTACGCCACTGGCCGATTTCCTTGCACTTTCGCTCCCCTGATGAATTAAAGTTCGGGGCCCTAGTCTGCAGGGGCCGCCAGGGGCAAATTCCCACTGCAATTTCCAAACCGTCAATGAAAGTTGGCCCACTTGAGAAAAAAATGCTTACATACTGAAAATATCACTCTCCTAATTATGATTTCAGGGCTCAAAGAGACTGGGAAATCGCATATAAGGGTCCCTTTTCCCCAATTTTTTCGGGGGTGTTCCCCGAACCCCTGCCATGGACTCTTTGTCATGTGGGTTTTTCTTCCACAGGAAGGAACCCCCTTCCTCTCACAGGATACCCAGCTTGAATGCGACAGCATATACTTAGGCCAAAGATAAAATAGGCTTTTATTATGTTAAATATAAGCTGAACTCAATGAACATATAAAATAACTTTTAATTTAAATCAAAGCTAAATTTGTTTCTAAGGCATGAAATCTAAAAACAGAGAATGCTTAGATGTAACTTACAAGGTCTAAACTTTGTCATTTTAACCAAACATATTCTTACAAGGCCTACGCTACGGCTGTGTAACAACCGATGGTGGCTCCCCTAGTGGCATGCTAAGAGTTAGCAGCCCCCCACAAGCTACCAGCCTTGTAGTGGTCCCATGACACAGCCAAAGAATCATGTAGATTAGTAAATTTTCATAACATGTAATCACTCTAGAGCTTTACCAACTCACAGAGTAGGGTGTGGCCCCCTTTTCTTAGAAAACACCTCTTACCTTATGCCCAGCCAAAAAAATAGGAAGAACATTACTAAATAATAACAATTTGTAAAGATAACATTAGTTCAAACCTTTGTCAATGATAGCACCATAATGCACCTTACATGTACCCCGCCTCTCAGTGTCCTCCCGCAGGACGACACTTATACATAGGAAAAACGGAAGGGTCCCCTAGGATGTCAACTATCTATATGCACGCTACTTAGGGGTGAACTGCCCCCTGAGTATTTCGCCCAAACTACAGCCCTGAAGTTAGATGCAACAAGAACACATTTCAAATTTTTGAGGGAATGGCCGGGAAAATTGAAGTGCTCAGAGACGCAAACCGGGAAAAATTATCATGTATCGATGTTTTGTGATTATCAAAACGCAAACGGGAAGAGGTACGGACTTCACCTGCGTAATTACCTTTTTGCAGACAGATTTATTTTTTTTTTGTATGAGGCTGTTTGTTTGCTTACGGATGACATCAGGATGCGCTAAATAAGTTTCTTTTTGATTAAAGACCCTGTAAGCTCACCCCAGACAGTATCAGTTCTCCCAATTAACTTCTAGCCCGGCCTCCAATTTAAAAACAAACAACTGTCTAGTAGTAGAACACTTCCAAGACGGAGCCAGACGGAGCCAGACGGAGCCACAGCCACACCTTGCACTGAGTTTTAATTGCTCGAGGCAATATTGAAAAACAACCTGTATTTGACTGTGAGCCTAATCAGGAGTACAATTGACTGTCCAAGTCATCATTACCAACCAGGGTGGTGCTAGCCTATTGTTTGAATGAATGCCAATCAAAGCACAGTGATCAACTTGATTTAGAACTATGGCGATATGTCAAAATATATTGGGGGGGGGGGGGTGCCATAGCTCCTTTAAACTGAAAACACTTTGCTCCTAAGAGACTTGTGGCTTTTTTCCGCACGTGTGTCATCCTGCCTTCCTGGTAGAGTGCCTTTGACATGGTGCCGAGAAAACCACTAATTCACCCTTACATATTTGTAGGTTGCTGACTTCAGGAGAGGAGAGATTCTAAACGGTTTTAGACTTCCCCTTTGTACCTCTCTGGGTAGAGATGGACCTAAGTAAGTTTTAGATTCAGAACCCGTTTGACTTCCATATAGAGAGATGGTTAGTCGACACTAGTTTTGATAATTGTATTCTTGGTTAATTTCACTTCAACCATAATAAAACGTTCGCCTTGTATAGCCGAATAAAACATCGTATTCAAGTAAATTATCATTGTTGTTTTTTAAATTAACGAATTAATCTGCTAGGGAACAATGATATTACTTTAAATATACATTTTTCGACAGTGAAAGTCTAACCGGATTGTGTCTTGTGTGCTTTGAATTTGTCCTTTCGTATCGTAAGACATAACATTCTCACAACTTAACTCTTTCAAGTGAGAGTGCAAACCCCCATTCAGCGGTGTCACATAGAGGCCTTAAATGCACCCAGTGAACAAATAGTGAGTTGTGTAGAAAATTTAATTTCTGTGACTGATTTGTGATTCTATTGCTTTGCGTTACGCCCAGGTGAAACACTTGTGACGGAGTTTTGTTGGAGGACCTGCCGGAGCAGGGACGCCTGTACCGGTAAGGCTATTGGTCCTGGCCAAGACGTTGGGCCCGCCGTCGTCCACCGTCGTACGGTTAAACCCAATATATAATTTGTTATCAATACGAACACGAACACGAACACCCAAGCAGTTGCATTTCATTCCCTGTCAAATTCAAGTCAGGAACCCCTTTTATTTGAGAACAACTGGTAAAATCTGAGAGCAAACCAGCGTACTAGAAAACCAACGCCTCCCAGTAATTTTATGGTATATTTCCATGTAGAACTATACGCGAAACCAAGCGTATATATTTATAAGTCCAAATAAAGAATTACTGTCAAAGGCCATAAGGATACCTTCCCGAATAAATGCCTTGCCGATTTATCAGCCCCGTGCAGGCAAAGCTATTACTGACCGTGTCAACTCTCAACTCAACACTGCCTTGAAAGTGAACCAGTGGAGAAACACGTCTCTATACATTTTATGTTGAGAGATGAGATAACAACCGGAATCAACAGAGTTATCAATATTGCTACCAAAAGAGCTGGGATACGATCATCATTGACCGTGTCAAATCTAAACCTCTGGTCTGAAGTTCCCCGCTAGTGCATTCATCAGTAGGTTCAGATAAATAACTGCGTTCGAATCTTCATATGGTCTGGTGTTACTCTGTGTTTATGACAAGGCAGACTCAGGGTAACACCGTGATGTTCGGCATGTGCTCACCTGTATCCTGAATTGAGATGATTGTGTTGTACTGCCTAAGTAACGAAGTCAAATACTTCGAGGCAATTATTCTCTTTCTGATCGCCAAATTGTTAGCGAAGGGAAATCTTTCATTATAGGGTACAAGAAAATTCATGCAACATGGGTAAAGCTATATACCTTTCTGCCAACCCAAGATGGAGAGCCTGGGCTAGACTTGAACGTTGAAGCTTAGACCTAGCCTAAGTGCGATATCCAGAGGCCCTATTGTTCAAATTTTGCCCAGGCATATTATGGCAAATACTGTCGATGTACGCCGTTTTATCCAAATTGGTCATGGCCTTGCCTTTCTCTCACATGCAAGCAAAATTGATGAAACAAACCGTATTTGACCATTTCTTATTTAATTGTAATTCTTTGAGACCGGAGAACGAGTCTTTTTTTTGTCGCTCAGTTTATTCCTACGAATTCGCACCAAACGAGATGCAAAACCTACAATTTCAATGGACGTCCGTAAAGACGCGATACCTCAGTTTTAGGCATTTACGCTGTAGCCTATAGTTAACGATTACCTTCGCTACCAATTTGGCAATTAATCACGACAAATAAAAAAGAAAAAAGAAAAAAAAAACTCCCTCGCAAAATGCCACAAAGATGTCTTAGACTATACTATTAGAAATTATAGCCTAAGTCAAAACAGAAACACCGGCCATTATTTCCTGTCGACACATTTGCCATACAGACAAGCTCGTAATCCAAGGAGGGCCCCTTCCCAAGAAAATTAAAAAGCACCATAGCCTAAATGCATTTTAGTGTATCTTGGTCCCATTAAATATATTTTGCTCCTCCTGGAAGGGATTTCACCCCTTCCGGCACCTTGTCTGACTGCAGGACTGCATGTAAAAATATTAAAAACAAAATTACGGAAAAATCCATTATGAATTAGTAGTTCCCTCCAAATAAAATGTCAATGAATCTCACGAGAGTTTCCCACCCAACCAGCCGCACACACCTCTAAAAGCGGTCTGTTCAGTATGCACAACGCTGAGTAGGAAGTAAAGGTACTTTTAACATTATTCTTGGCCTTGGTCTTGTCTAGTCCGTTTTTCTTTTTTTTTTGACCGAACTGAACCTGTTATCACCGCAAGGTTTTCCATTACCATTCTCATTCCTCTCAAAGAACCACAAAGCACAAGGGCCTAGACATTCCTTGCCAGAAGGGGTGCGTTTTTACACTGAAGTTCAGCTTTCAAATTTTTACTTCTTGACTATATAATTTTTACAAGGTTGTAACAACTTGACCTCTGACCTTTGAACCCACCAAAAACTGCATAACAAAAATTAAACAAGTGTCTGTGCTTCATCTCTTGTACTTCTATTTTTACAAAGTTTCAGCTTTTGACGTCTGGTAATCTCAAGTGACTTATGATCTTCACCAGAAGTAATAGCCTTCTACCTCTCAACATTACAAATCTATATGCAAAGTATGAAAAAGGTCTGTCATTCTCATCTTCACATATCATGTTAACAAGGTTTCCAGTTTTTGACATCTGGTGATCTCAAATGGCCTTTGACCTCCACTAAAAACAATTGGGTTCTTTTTCTCAACATTAAAAATATATATAACAAATATGAAATTGTCTGTCATTACTATCTTGAGATATTGTGTTTACAGTTTTCGGTTTTTGACCTCAGGTGACCTGCAATCACTTTTGACCTCTGCAAAAACACTAGCGTTCTTCCTCTTAAGACGAAAAACCTAAATACCGAGTTCGAAAAGTGTTCGTCATTGTTACTAGCGACATCGTGTTTACGAACCATTTACAATGTTGTCGTAGTTTACCTTCTGGTGACCTCAAACCACATTTGACCTACACCAAAAATAGGGTCCTTCCTCTTACCATAAATTTCTGTACTAAATATGAAAAGTGTCCGGCATTGCTGTCTTGAGATTTTGTGTTTACAAGGTTTTCGGCTTTTTACCTCTGGTGAATTCAAATGACCTTTGACCTCCACCAAAAACAATATGGTTCTTCTTCTTAACATCACAAGCGCGCCGAAGAAAACAGCATTTTACTGTAGTCTATTGCTTTTTTATGTTTTGAATATAATATTATTCATTACATCATAGACTCTCTTACTTTCCACAGACACCTATTCATTCCTTTTGTTCCATTTTTGTCGATGTTTAGGGACAAGGGGCCCTAAAGTATTTCCGTGAAAATAAGATGAAAATAAGGATTAAAGTATAATTTTGAAAGGAAGACGAAAGGTTTAAGGTGATGGTGCATATAACTTTTTAAAATAAATGAAATGTTACTGCATGATGTGTAGTTTTTTCAGAGTCATGACCATGGTCGCTCGCAGTTAAAAATGCAAGGGAGGCAATTTTCGTTAGAGACTGCATCTTTGTAAGGTGTGTCGAAGAAGCCTTTAACCACGAACGTCGAAAGTGCAAAGCCCGAAGCTGGAGACTGAGAGTCCTCCATGAGAATTGATTTTAAATTTTATGACTTTTGTCCCCATTCTTGACCGTTTCTAGAGAAAATCCTGCGTCCCTAGGTATAATTTGAAATGTTACTTCATCGTGGTTGCAAATTTCAGATAGTAACCGTCAATCAATTTTATGGGGATGGTGGAAGTTGATGGTTAGAGTGAACAGCAGGCGGTGTTGCAAAGGTTTTCAAATAGTAATTTACTCAAGCACTGATCCTACAGGAACTTATAACGAGGCAATTCCCCCAAAAGCTTTACCACGGACAGCAATACTAACAAGACACCTAATTCTATTGAGCTTACGCGACGCACTCCTTAAAATTTACTGAGAATCGCGATTCACCGACAAGGGTATATGTTTCTGAATTGTGTGCGCAAGGACCATGCACGATGCGTGTAATGACGTACATTTAGCACACCGAGCGATCCTTATTTCAGGGATTCACATCATAAAAGTGCGGTCGGGAGCCGAGAACTAAAGCCCATGCTTTGGAAGAAATTTAATTAAGGTGCCCAACAAACTTTTTAATGAAAATTTCCCCTTGCCTCTCCACCGTTGAGGTCTGCTACTGTATATTAGTTATAGTATTAATTGCGGGTGCTCGCGAGAAAATTTTTTCTGCAATTGTTATGGTCTTTAAAGTTAATGCTTTCCTTCATTTTACATTGCAGAACTTAATCATAATTCAGTTTTGTGATCAAGCACTGTAAAGGATCTTCTACTGTTCGAAAGCTTTGCAAAAATCTTAAATTTATGGCTGATTTATGTACTATACAAATCTATTGTGGGGAAATGTACTGAGAGCACTTTCCATGTTTAATATTACTCTTTAAACAAATAAAATACAAATTTTCTGGTTTGTTGCTTATAGGAAGTACCCGATAGTAATGCTGGCCGATGGTAAAAAATAAAAAGTAAAAAAAATACAACTGACAGGACAGAATCCAACCATTTTGTAATTCACAATTCTCAACAAAACAAATGAAAGAAAATCGCTAATCCAGTGACAAACTTTTACACTGTCAAGGTCATCTCTCTCCACCTCCTTTCATTGTTGTGTTCTATGTCAACATCAACAAGTTTTAACCAGCATTAAGTGGGAGAGCAGAGAGCCTGTATTTAATTCATTTTCTTTTGTCGCAGAGTGTAATACCTCGTCAAGCAAGTGAGACACAATCGCCAGAACTATGCCAAGGCTTAATCTAAGATAATCAATTCAATACTCCCGTTTCCGTTACAAATTTATATCCTTACTCACCTTCAGCGATTTTCAGCCAGCGTTGAAAAGTGGGGTGGGGAGCGTAGGTTTGTGTCATTTCCTATTTTCGGGGAGAGTATGTTACAAAGAAATGGTTTCAAAACACTGTTTGCATTCCTGTGTTACGTTTTACCAGCATTTGATTAAACAGCAAACAAATTAACCTTAGACAAATTTCTTTAATTTCACATACGTGTTTATGTTTCAAAGTTTCAACGACAGTGGCTCCAGGCGAGGGTAAGGTTCCATGGTTTCCCTGTCAAGAGATGTTGGTCTCTTTCAATCCCACCCTCTGGGAGATATTTTCAAATGTCGTCGGGGATTACTTCTTGGTATAATACGTCATACCCGACGACGGCAGGTCAGTTATAATCATATGCAACTTATTTTCCTCTTACTTAGGTCAGATTCTTCAGCAAGGACCAGATAGTTTGAAATTTTCTTCAATTAAAACTCAAAAGTTCAATTCCTTACAATAAAAGCCTAACATTTTGGCTTTGATACTTTGCTACTTCTTACCTCCAACATTTGGAGCTTGCTCTCCCCATTGGGCAAATCCTGACGCCAAGACTTCATATCAATGTCATGCCAGATGAATGTAAAGAAATACTGCTAAACTCATCACTTACATGATAATAAACGTACACCCATAAGCTACGTGGCGGGATAACATCCACACCCAACAATGACGGAAAATGTCAAAAATTTCATATAAAAACCAATATGTTACTGCGCTTCCCGATGTGGGCTCTGAAGAACAACGAGGCGTTTGCGGTTCCTCGTTTTGGGCAAAGCAACGACCTTTACAACGGTGTGTAAGTAGTTCTTTTCATTAGTGTTCTTACCAACAAAGTGATTAAAGTAGCCGGAGTATTCATATCTAAGTTTCTTGAATACCAATTAACGTAAAATGGGCAGTGATCAAAATAGATGGAAAGGTTCTCGTAGTGTCGTAAGATGCCCTGGACTATTGCTAAAGCTGACCAAGTTACAAATATCAAAGTGGAATACATTTATTTTAGTTTATCCCTACCAATATAAATTTGCTTTCACAGCTTTTCACTATGCGCGTCTTTTAAAAGTCTTCTAATCGGCTAGACTAGCAATCGTGACCTCGGTTTTATTTACGCACATACAAAGTACCAAGAATTGGAACCGTCTTAAGAGCATGACTCTCGTCATGATGCTTGAACTTCAAGACTTTCCTGCCAGACACTGTGGGCTTCGCCTGTTTTAAGGGTAGAGCTATTGTCGTAACTATGACTGAATTTATGGGAGATATTTAACGTTCCTACTTAGCCTCCAGCTAACAAAATATCACTGACTTGTCATAGAGAAGTAAGGACAGGCAAAAACATATTTTGACTATCTTTTATAATATGTTAGAGCATAAATATTGCATATTCAAGGTACACCACGGAGTTACTCAGCTTGAAATTCAGGATTCAGTGAGACAAATAGTGTCAAATGATTGTTAAGAGCTCTTCATGAAATAGGATACCCGGATACGCTAATCCAAAGTGGGGTGACTGTATTTTCCCTTTACTAAAGAAATGTTTTTCGCCTCGTGGTTGTTTCAGTCATTGGGGCATTTGGTATCCTTTCGCTTCCAACCACCTGAAAAATGCCTCCCCCCATGTAAGTGCTACTCTTCTGATTCATTGAAACGTGAATAAAATTTGTACCCTAACCTTAACATAAATACCTAGTGCTCTCCAGTTAATCTTTTATCCCCTGATGATTATTGGCTCATCTCACACAGAACTAATCTTAATCTATCTGAATCACTTCTTGGTAGAGAACCTCCTTCACCAATCTGTTCACTAAATTTTTACTAAAATATATTGCAGTTTTCATTGCCTGCTTAATTAACCCTAAAGGCGATCTCTGTATTACCTTGTAGTTCATCGTTTTGTTTATGTCTCACAGCTTCTGGGGGTTCCTTCCCGGATCGTCTACTAAAACCTCCATATTGGAATACTGTCACTACCCTATAAGGTTACTCTACCTTACATCTAAGTAACTATCCTCCTTAAACAAAGTCCGTATGGGACGACGAGATTGCCTCGGATGTAGTGGAGCTGGGCAATCAAGTTATAATTTTACTGGACTGGTCGTTAACATAAGTCGGCTAGTTGCTCTTGCTTTTGAAAGAAATGGCTCAGATAATTATTTTAATGTAACTGTAACAAATGTTAAATAGAAGTGCTGGAAATTTTCCAGGGGTTAGCGAGTTTCCTAAGCTCATTTGAGATAGAAACTCAAAATCGTCCCTTGCCTTTATGGCCGTAATGTTGAGCCTAATGTAAGCACATCAACCAAGCGTGAAAAAAACACGCAAACAAGTAATTGGTAAGGCTTAGTATTAAATGCTTTTGCATCGTAGCTGCTCTTAGGAACTGTGTTAACCAATCATATAACGCTAAGTGATCCTACATTTTTTTGAAGGGTGTATCCTTGTGAAGTAGCTGTCTCTACCTTTGCAAGCCCCTCCCCTTCATTTTCCCAGGCTGTCCACTGACTTTCCATTGAGGTTCTTGTTGACCAACTGGATTTGATATTTTTTGTGCTTTTTTGCTACACGTCCAACTTATATTACCGGCCATCTTCAGCCTAATAGACCCTCGTTATTCCCTCTTGCTCTCTGATCTATAGCCTACAGCATCGAAAGAGTAGACTTTTTTGCTGTTTCAGGACATGCAGTTATATCACGAGAGTCAAAATATGACTGCCAGTATGACTGTCCAGAGCTGGAAGACATGGTAAAGTTTGTAGAAAGGCTTTCACGACGGGAATCCATACTAGTAAGATGATTTCAACGAGTACGCCTTCGACGGCGTACTCGTTGAAATCATCTTACTAGTCTGGTAAAGTTTCTAAAGGAAGCGCTCCTCTCCTTTGGCAACATGTTTAATATTTATGCGTTCTTAAATGCAATTTGGTGCAACACAGGGTCCAACTTTTCAGGATATTTACTGCAACTTTTTTATGTTTCAAAAGAGGACATGAAGTTTGAGGGGGTCCCCGCTCCCTACGCCGATGGGCAGATGAATATCTTTTTAGTACCCACATGGAATTTAGGTATGCGAAAAATAGGCCTACCGCACGTGGCAACTGATCTTAGGCTTTACTGAATACATTTTGACACTCAAAACGAATGCCCAACCACCCTTCTGTTAAAACAAAAGCTTCTCTCTGTTAGTTTTGCTGTCCAGATTTGCGAGTGTGAATTTTTCTCGTTCTGGTTAGTTTTGGAGAAGTTTGCTACAGCAGTTTGCATCGAATACATCACAGCCCCTACCGACCTTTGATGTCATGTTTATTATTCGTGGCTATAAATTTGTTTGTTTCACTGACAAATGTAAGAAAAGACAGAAACTTGGACGTATTAGGTCACACGACCAGAAAAGGGGACCTCTCTCACTCTTTTCTTCGTCACCACTAAGTTACAGTTGTAAGTCCACAAATTTCCTCTCCGTGCATTTTATGGTCACAGTTGAAAATTACCATTGTTAGAATTCATTTTAGTACATCTCGCCGTCTGAACAAAAATCGTCTCCTGGATGCTATCTTGTCACCCTTTCAGTACCTTGTCTAGCTACGGGTCTGCTAGTGGGGGTAAACATGTGCACTTTTCAAGCGCAAGCAAATTGCAATAGTTCATCTCAGACGTACAAAATATTTCGGGTTGAGATAACAAGGGAGCTGTTATCTGGATGTAGATATACCGAAAAGTTCAACTTATGCTAATACTTTAGGACCCACTAAATCGAGGGGAGATTATCAACGATAAGCCGTTTATTTGGCGAAAAGGCATTTCTTTCCTTTGTTTGGTGGTTCCAATTTGATGGCATTCACCTAGCGATATCATTCAAGTCACGTAATCCTTTAACAACTGGCCTGCGCAGAACAATACTTTGATGTGTAGGTTTGCGCCGCCAACATGTTTAGAACAGGTGGTAATAAACTCGAAACGGCTGTTCAGTTGAACTTGAACAGAGTTAGTCCCTTCCTATACAAAATACTGTGTGCAAACTAGTTGACGAGGAATTAGTCTAACTTTAATGACAACAATATGAAAGTTTCCGGAAGTTTCCTGAAATAACCAGATATAGGTTCATGTTTATATTTCAACATAAAATCTAACTGATATACTGTCATACGCGTCACCGAGCGTCGAAAGATGCAATAATTTTTTATTTCCCTGACGACTGGCAATGCTGTGGCAGTGGAGGACAACCTCAGTTTTACTGTAGATAGAGCAGATGACAAATCCCTTTTGTGTTAACTTTCTAATCCAGTGTAAGTCATATAGATATGTCAAAAAAGATGCAAGCGATGGATTACTGAGGCCTTGGCGGCACAAACCTCACTTCAAAGCGATCTATCTCCATCCAAATAACAGCTCCCTGAGATAACAATAATTGAATCTTGTGTGATTGTTTCGAAACTGGAAATGGGAACAGAATCGAGTCAGGACGCTTGGGACTAAACAGAACACGAGAACTGATTATCCCTATCAGAAGTTACAGTAATGTCATTAATGATAACGATACAATGAAACGGGATGTTATTGCCCACCATGCTACGTGAACTCGTGCGTATTATTCTTTAGCATCCCTAATTGGCTGTCAAATTTGGAATAAAACATAAGCATAATCAAGAAAAGCCCGAAGTTGGAACTTTCCGTGCGTCTTTTAACGTTTGAAATTGTTTTATCTCTAACAAAACAGATTTCACTGACTCCAAAAATTTTCATGTCTCTAGCATTCCGTGTTCAAAAAGCTAATGAGAAAATTCAGATATGGTGGCATGCATGTTTCAGTGGCTCTCAGTTGAAGGTGAATGAAATAAATTATGTTGTAGTAAATGCAATTGCTGTTGGAAACTATGTTATTTGTTTTCGATGTAAATGAAGTCATCTTTGGCTTTACTGTATTTGTTTTGTTTTCTACATTCCCCAGGGGAGCTTACAGGGGTTTATTGAGTTGGTTCACAAAAATCATGATTTTTTTACACCTGTTGAAATTTACTCACATCTTGATGGTAAATGATCAAACTAAGAGATTCTGCGTATCTGATACACAACTGAAATGGCAATGGTATGGGAATTAATGGTTTAAACCATTTATTGCAAATTCATGACCAGACACTTTTTACCATTATGCAGTAATCATATGCAATCAATTTCCACAAAAAAAACTACAATTTCTCACATTGTTGGTAACTGTAGGAAGTGAAACATGAGTAATGAGGCTTATCAGAAGCATCGTTATCCGATGATTTCCTTCAAACTCGTCACAAAAATAATCGACGTCAACTCAATGAGCCCCTCTCTGGATGAGTACTCTGGTTATAATAAGCCCCTCTCTGGTATAGTACTTTGGTTGGAACCTTTTTGATGAGTTTATCCATAACTTTGGTACTCTTTAGAGTAACCTCACAAAGAACAAATTTAAAGCTTTTTCTAACAGATGTAAATAGAATGTGTGCAATGCAAATGACCCATTCTAGGCTACTTTGCACAAGAAATAGGACACCAAAATAACTGAGACCATGATTGTATCAGACGCTTATTAGTAAGTCTAGAAGTGAACGTAATACGAACAAATATTAATTGAAAATATCTGTCCAATTTGGAAAAAAATACAGTAAAATGTTTATGGGACTACGAAGAATTTTACTATAGATTCTGTCAAATTTCTTCTCCGTCATTCAATGAGGAACTGAATAAACCTAGATTTTATTACGAAGTTGGAAACTAAACAATAAACTTAGAAAAAACAACGCTTCTGTCTTTGATTTGATAGAAAATGAGCGAAGCACATTGAAAAGCAATCCACAAGCTGTTCTATATGTAGTAACTTCCTACGGTGTCGTTGAATTTTATATATACTTCAAGGATTATCCCTAAGAATGGACCGCTGGAGGAAATAAACCAATCACAAATACTGCTAGCGGTTCACCAGCTAATGTTGGAAAATATCGAGTTATAACGCTCTTCTTAACGATAGAATTCGTAAGTATTTGCAGTGTGTGGGGATACTAAGAATACAAGTTTAACTTAGGTGTGATAAATCTAACAATGATCACTTTTTTGTTCTCAGCACCATTATCGACCCTGATCAAATACGAATATGGGGTTTAATTATGCATTTATTGAAGATAAAAAACACACACAATACATTCAATTAACTAAATCAAGCTTTATTATGGTTTACAGTATTTTTAAAAAGTAAAAGTAAAAAAGTGTCTTTTCTAGCTGGAAATTTGCTTTTCCCGAACGATAAAATGCAGCATTATTATTTCTTTTGTAATGATTTGTTCAAAGTGGAAACCAGTCTCTAGCTTTGCTTGCCTATTAATTTGAGGACTTTGAGTTCTTCATTGGTAGCTAAAATGAAGGACTTAATAAGCACTCAGAAACTGAAGAATGTCTATTAGCAATAAAATGTTTCATTGACGCTTTTCTGTTTACTTTAGGCTAATCATGAAACTATTGTTCTAGCCGAAAACTAACGTGATTGACGGCTTGGATTAAAACTTTTAAGATGAATGATGATAGATGACAACTGACAGTAAAGTCAAGTAATACGAAAGGGGTTGTTTTCCAAAAAGTAAAAGTAGGAAAACGTATTGTTGTTTATTTACAATAAAATTTTGACAACGCCGGGATAGGACAAGTTAACTGCTTGTGGAGCAAATTAATATTCAGATCAAGACAGAGAAAGTTACAGTTGCTTATCGACTGACAATTGTTTTTCCCTCTGCCCTGGGGTATGGGAGATGAGGTTTGGAAATCGGAAAAAAATTCCAGCAATAAGGATTTTGACCACTAACTCGTATGGTGGAGAAATACATATTTATTGAAAATGTGTTTGTATTTACTCTCTGTCGTTCTCGGTTTGGCAGCCTAGGTAAATCCCCTGGGTCTCTGATGTGTTTGTATGTATTGCATGTGTTGTATTTGGGAATGCAGTTATTACGTGAAAGGCAAAATATGACTGCAAGTTAGTCTATTAGTAAACTTGAAATGAAAGAAAAACTGCTCAGACACGATGATACGAAAATTTCCCACAAATGATCCATTGTTCTCAGGCATTAGGTTTTGGCTTATTTACAGTCATTACAGAGTACTTTCGCTTTTAAATCGGAGACTTACAATTTGTACTTAAATATTTGCATTGTTAAAGAGGAATCACATGATAGATGGAACGAAATGTTTATAGAAATTTCGAGTGTGTCATGTAAACTGCAAGATCCTTTCGATGCTGGCAAAAATAAACAAGGTCTTCCTTTTTATAACATTGGCTAATCATTCCTCCACTATAAACTTCTATATTGATCAAAACGTAGTTCTAAAGTAACCGTGGGCGGAATCGGGGGGGGGGGGGGCGGGGGACGCTTCACCTTTACTTTTCGAAGGGGGGCATCTCCAATAAGTCCTCTCCCCCCACTTTTCAATAATGTCACATGGCTTACGAAATGACTCTGCATTTTAAAAACTAAATTGTGCCCAAATATGGTACCATTTGTCACATAGACACCTTCCAATTTCAATTTTTTCAAAGGAAAGGGGGCATCCCCTTCCATAGACCCTCCCCGAGGACGGCCATTTGCAAATGGTGAAAAGTCCCTCACCTTTGGAGATGGATCCATGCCCTTGAAAGTAACAACGCAACGGCAAAAAAAAAAAAAAATTAAAAGCAAAGTCCATGATCCCTTTTCATAAAGAGTAAGAATCGATCTTATGTTTGTTTTCAATAGGACGATTGCATTTCGGATCAAACTGAACATTGACCGTAACTTTTTGTGAAAAAGGATACTGAGGATTCATAGAGGATGAATAATTTTGACAAATATGATTAAATACGATTTATAAACGTGTCCAGAGTTTGACGTCTCCTTGAGGTGAAATAAAGTTACTGTTCATGAAAAAATAAATAGGTATAGACAATACAGTTAGAAGGGACAAGTTGTGTTAATAGTTTAGTGTCAAAGGTCCCGAACCCGAGGCCGATTCCACACCCTTTATTGCTACCCTCCTCTATCTACGCCACTAAAAGTGTCTAAGATTCGAGAAGGTTTGAACCGTTAAACGCACAGGTTGTGAATTTCCCTAAGGCAAGTTTGGACGTAATAAGACAAAAAAGGTTCGAGCTGAAAATAATTGCCCTGTTGCACACGTCCCTGGTATTATGTAATGTACTTACAATCAAACCTTTGAAAACGTTCGGTACGAAAATTTAAATTTTGAAGACATTAAGTATTTTGTGCTCCATTCTAAAATGCAAAAGCTATCCTCTACATTAAATAGCCCCGGTGTTTAGTATTATTAAATGAATTTGGACCGAAATAATGGTTCCCTTGCACCCTGATTCCAAAGCTATGTATAGTATAGGAAGCGCAAACCTCACAACAGTTCTGTTTCTTTGTCGCCTTTAAGAGGGGAGATTTCAGGAATGACCCAAAAAACTGCCCGATGAAAGCGAAGCTATCCGTTGTTTAGCTAAGAAAGAGTCAGAGCAGGGAGGGTTTTGGGTCGTGGGAAAGGAGAAGACTTTGACGGAATACCATTCTGTGCCATCGACCTGGAAAATTGGCTCAATCTACTTATTAATTGAAGCACTGAGCTTACAATTCTGTTTATTGATAAATTGTTTTATCTTTTGCCTCGCTTAGAGCGCTTAGTGCGCCTACTTGTTAAAAGACCCTTGAAAAATTTAACACCTTAATAGATTTTAAAAATGATCCATTTTGCGGTGATTAGACGGCTATCTTGTTAAGCGCGTTGTATCATATGATCTGTCCACATGCCTACGGACGTTGGCTATATGAAACCAAACTATTACAGGAAAAAATTTGGAATTTTGTTGAAGAGTCTCTTTCCACTATAACAGTGGCGTAGCTAGGATTTTTTTTTTTACTGTTTGGGAGGTTCTGGGGGGCGAGAGACGTTTGTGGGGCCCCGTCTACTATGTAAGCGGAGCGCCACCATGAGTTGGCGCGGAGCGTACCAGGATAATTTAAGATTTCAATACATCCCAGGTAACCGGAAATTACACTTGCTAGGCTCGAAAGCAGCCATCAATATGTGCAATTATAGTGAAAATAATGTAAAGTTCGATTTTATTCTATTCTCAAACACAGTTCTGTGAGGAGGAATTAGCTCAGCTTACCGGACTTGGGGTCCGAGGACTGCAAGTTTGATTCCCGTTTACTATCTAAGCGGAGAGCCACCATGGGTTGGCGGGGAGCGTACCAAGAAAACTTGAGATTTTAATACACCCCAGATAGCCGAGAATGGCACTTGGCAGGCTTGATAGCAGCCATCAGGATGTGCAATTATGTTGAAAATATGTAAAGTTTGATTTTATTTAATTCTCAAACACATTCAGTTTGTGAAAAGCTATCCATTCTGTTCAAAATTATTCAGAGTGGGTGACTTTGTTCTGCCCAGATCGCCATGGGGGGAACGCTTGGAAGGACGCGACGATTTTGTGGGGGAGGGGGTCGCCCCAAAGTCTCCTGTAGCTACGCCACTACATTTTAAGCAACACAGGTGAATCGACAGGGATTCTTTTATGGCACCCCAAAGAAATTGACGAGGCACAAGACTGGTGCTAGTATTTCGCGACGAGAGTATGACCCTTTTCCCCGCCTCTCAAGGCTCCCTTACAATTTCTGACATACTAAACAACTAGACTGCAGTAATTGCATCTAAAGTAAGCACTTTTCCCTTCATGTTTGGGTTTCCAGTATGAGAAAACATTACTACCTCGAACTTCATGAACTTCAAAAAATACAGCCTGCAATTTTGCAGGACTCCAAAACACAAATCGTCACTCAACGTCTGCTTAAAACGTGCGTACGAAGTAAGTCTGCCAGTAAGCTATATTATTGAAGATTTGCCATCCAGTGATGATAAGCTGGGATTATCTTTTCATGCTAACAATGTTTGGATCCACAACACACCGGTGCTGTGGTCGAGTGGATAAAGGCGGTGGCATTTGAAGCAATTATGACGCTTAGCAACCTCGGGGTCGGGGGTTCGATCCCCGGCCGGATCAACATAAGGTAGGGTTTTATCAAAGAGCAATCTACGGTTTCCCCGTCTTGCCTTTCAAAAGATACCAGATTTGACCTAAATTGTTGAGTTGGTTAACCACCCGACGTTAAGTTGTAATTTATAAGCCACACAGGCTTCTTCCACATTCGTGGTCGCTTAGAGTCTTAAAGCAACTGCCCCTCAAGGCCAAATTATAACATATTATTATCGTCCCCAACGTCCTGCCGCACCTCCCGACGGGCCTACCGGACTGTTGCCAGTTGTCTTACTAAGAAGCTTGTCCTCTCTGGAGAAACCCTTGCTGACGGGCCTACCGCACCTTCCGACGGGCCTTCCGGACTGTTGCCAGTTGTCTTACTAAGAAGCTTGTCCTCTCTGGAGAATCCCTTGCTGTATGAGTATTCAACAGAACGAAAGGACTGGTGAGAGACACCCTTTAACAACGCATAAAACTATCTTTTGGGCGGTACGAACCGACACCAAAGTGTCAAAATTGGTCTTGTGGTCAGCTTCCAGGCGAGGCCTAGCTTCGAGACCGTCAACACTGTTAATGTTTATAGCAAAGTTTGCCATGTTCACAAAGTTTCTGAATTCACATTTTGTTTGCCTGATGCCATCATTAGAAAAATTCTGTTATGCAGATACTAAGAATACTAAGGAGTGAAACTATCTCAAGAATTAAGAGTCACCCGCAGTCTGTTTACAGGGAATGGTAATGAAAACAGCATTCTCTCATTTCAATAATTTTACCACCCCAGATTATGATCAAGCAGTAACGAAAAATATTTTCTAGATGGGGTACTAAAATATGTACTTGCATTTGTTATAAATGTTGAAACCTTGTCAAGAGACGAAGTGTAGAATGAATATTTGCTTTCTTTGCAATTACGTAACCAAGGCGGATAGGTCAGGAGTCTGAAACCCAGGACAAATGTCTCCCCTACAAAAATGCCTTTATGCCTTTTAGCATATCTGTCCACACAAAAACAAGTTATCAACATAGGTTAGAGTTAGATGAGGTTTTAATGCTCAGTTTTTAACCAATTGGTTTACGTCGCACCGGCCACGGCCTTTTTTCCAGTTGTGGCTCACTTGCTTGTTTTCCCTTATCTATTGCTTATGCTGAGCACCACGCACAATGGCATTAGGTTCCATTTTTAAAGTCTTCGATATGACCCGGCCAGGAGTCGAACCCCAGAACTTCCGGCTGCAAGTCGGATGCTCTAACCACTTGATCATACAGTCGGACTGTTATCACCATACGATTACTTAAGGGCTGGAAGGCTGCAAACCTCGCCCATCCCATTCGCTATTAAGGGGCACAATGCAAACTATTTGGGGGCACAAGTACGTTAAAATTTTGTGCGAAAGTACAGCAGCTCCCCGGCGAAGAAAGTTAGAGGCGAAGTGAAGTTAGAAGACATTTGCGAGATTTAGCTTTTGTTTCAAAATAAGTTTGCTGCTATTGCTTATGCCCTTTATATGATTTTTTTCTTTTTCTTTTTCTTATTTACCAGGTCAGTGACTTTAAATAACAATTAAAGGTAGTCAGCCACTGGCTATTTTATCATTAGCCAGCTTATATGCTGGTGTATTCAAGCGTGGTATCTTATAGGAGGAAGATGGTGCATTCTTCAGGAGCAGAAATGGGCATAATCACGCCGCGGTATCCCCGGTGGGTCCGGCAATCTCCCCTGGAAAGCTTGGGAAGAAAAGGCGCCCTAACATGCAATTTCCCAGGATTTAGATGCGTTTAAATCATAAGTTAGGCAGTGGAATTTACTGCATTTCAGATTTTTTCTTAAGAACTAGCTTTCATTTTGGAAATCTCCGGGGGAAGTCCCCCCCCCCCCCCCGCAGGCCTTAGCCCTGATCCCGGCTATCTTACTGAGTTACAAATTAAATTTGGTAGCAAATACTCGGGTTGGAATAGGGAACTTCACAATATGTGGCGTTTTCGGGCTTCTGTCCCCTCCCCGACGCCGTCACCAGAATCAGATATTATGGCCTGATAGAAGATTGTGTCAGCTACTACGACCAGCCCCCTCCCCCATGTTATTGAGTCACATATTAAAATTGTTAGTCAAAATGCGGGTTAAATAACGGAAACTTCACGATATGTGGCAGGGCTTCCCTCCCTCTACCGGGGGTCGATTAGGACGACTTGATGTAGGATTATGTCATCTACAGTATGACCCCACGATATTCAGAAGCTAATGTTATAGCTAATGTTACACATTATTAAAAAGAACGAGGACATGATCAACTATTGCCCCCCCCCCCCACTGGGCCGACTGCAATGCTTCTTCTCAAAGCTTATTATTGTCTTTACAATGCTCCGTAGTACCATTTATACGTGTTGTTTGCTGCTTTCGTTCGCTGTTATTGCTCGCCACCAATGTTCGCAACTATTGTTTGCTAACTTCAGCCCGATGTATCAGCGGACCTCGAATGTAATTGCGCTGAGCAATGGAGGTGTAGTCTGACGTTAACGGTCGGTAACGTACGTTGTTCGATTGCTCCCACTTTGTTCTGTCTCTTCTGTTCGGGGCGAATTAAAAAGTACTGACAACAAGCAGAGTGATGGCAAGGTAGTAAGTGTTATGTACGGTATAACCTCCCTCCTCCGGCACCAAGTTCAGAATGAGATTTCTAATACTATATTGCAGCATATGCATATGAAATGGAAATTCTTGAACCTTTTCAGAGATTGTAAAGACATCTTAGCTCATTCAAGACAGCTAAAACTTTTTTGCCTTTACGGCCATAATTTTGAGCCCAAGGTGAGCCAATAAACCAAAAGAAACCCCTCAAATAATTACATGGTTAGTCTAGGCTATTAATAGTTCAGCATTATCTGTTAGGCGCTATATGTACAAAACACAAATGTAAGACCTCTCAAGGACCTTTCCTTTGTTGATTGTGTGTACTTGTAAAGCCGCTTTTTCATTAGCGAGAATTGCACCCCCCCCCCCCTCCGTAATTCCTAGGGTTAAACAGCTGACTGTTTTTTGCTGTGCTGTGTTGGAACACGTGCAATTTATATATCCAAGTAACCTTCATTCTCCGGGTTGTATCTACTATATATCATATAACATGGATATAGCGGATAGTTGTTCGCATTTTAGGACATGCAGTTATTGAATGACAGCCAAGATATGACTTTCGGAATGCCTGTCGGTAATGCGTGCGATGAAAGTAAAACAACGCATTCACAATAACACCAGAACACCCTCCAAATGATGTATTATTACTCTCAGCCATTAAGGTTTTGAATTGTATACAACCATTTCCAGACTACTTTCTCTTTGACCTCAGAGTAAAAAACAATCCGTACATAATGATTTACATATTAGCTAAGAGATCACTTGATACAAGGAAGGAAATGTTTAGAATATCGGGGGAGTGTATCATGCAAACTGAATAATATAATTTCAATAGCAGCATTAGATAAACAAAGATAATTCTTTGTTTATGATTTCTGCAATTCGTTACTTTTGAAGCAACTGATTCATCGTCGTATAATCCTACATCAACCAAAATGTACTATGAAATTAAGAATACAATGATTTAATAACCGTTGTTAAGAATCGTGTGGTTTTTATAGGATGAGAAGTACAGTATATATGAAGTTCAAAGACCAGAAAAGATTCACTGACTTTTGACTAATATAATGCATTGCGATATATCGGACCAATAAGACACTGACTAAAGATGCATACCAGCAGAACACTGTCTTAAGTATGTCTAATTATCGTTTTCAGAGTTTGATGTCTCCTTGAAAATGAAATAAATTGAATAATCATAAAAGCCGCATGGACTTACAGTTATTAGCGGCAGTTATTACAAGTTGTTCAGTTTTATTTCAAATCTTATCACGTTTAACATTTGTTTTGGAACACTGCGCATTTAGTCATCAGAAATAGCTTATTATAGCAAGTTATAAAACAACTCGAGTCAAACTGTCTTAAAGATGAAAAACCGTCCTCATTTGCTAACTTTTAAATAAAAGCTAAAACAAGGTCCTCTCATTTCAATCTATTGACCAACCCTAACTTTAACTAGGCAGTATAACATAATTATGAATGGCGTACTAAAATATAATTGCAAGTATAACTGTTAAGGCTGCCCTAATTTTGTAACGAGACGAAGTGGAGAATGAAGAATAGTTGCCTTTTTTGCAAGCCTGCAACCTGAAGGGGGGGGGGGGACCCCAGGGAAACTTGCACTTGTAGGTAAAAGTTCCTTCATTCATTTAAGTATCTATTCTGCTCTCACCCCCCCCCCCTCTTTAAACTATCTGGTCCTTCACTGGACATGAGCCTGTTTCATAGATTATTTAGCTTCAGGTAAAAAATGAGCAGCAAGTCTTGCATGAATTAGACGCAGAATCGTATGGTAAATGCTAGCAATGGAAAAAATAGTCCCAGACTCAGCACGATAGGCCCACAACGTACAAGGCAGGGGAGGAGGCTGAGGGTATGCTCACTCCTCCCTTCCCCATCCGCATCCCAACCAAGATATGTTTTCTCGCTTCCTGAAACAAAAAGTTATCCCTAATTCACTGCTGAGATTATTCATTGTTGTATACTACTCATACATCGTTGCATTTAAAGTTTAACAGGCTGAGACAGATCGTCAAATGAAACTCCTTGACTAAAGTCTGTACAAAGGTTAGTCTACTGCTATTATAAGCACAGTGTTTAGATTGCTCTGGCAACTATCCGGTTTC
>JAIZAY010000756.1:0-31542 GCA_029531755.1 Holothuria leucospilota
GTAACTTTCATAATTAGGCGGAAATCCCGGGGAGAATAGGGATATATATCCCTTCCCCCGCCTTTTGGAAATGCCTCTACTGACCTTGACTTATCGGGATAGAATAAGAACTTATATAAATTACTCCCATTCGCCTTTTAGCTTTCATGATGACTTAGAGGGCAGTCTTACAACTCGTCCCAGTTACTTCCAAACCGATTTGTTCCAATGATAACAGGAATATCAGTTACCAGAAAAGTAAGTCTGATAGTTGAGAAGTTAAGATGCTCTTGGGAAAGAGCTCCCGACCCTATTTCCTGACATTTTTGCTGATGTGTCTGTTGTTTATCTTCAATTGTAACAGTGGTGACAATGCATAAGAATGGTACTCCCATTTAGAACATTTTGTTTTTTGTATATTTATAGCACTAAAATCGATTCTCAGATGTCAGGAAATTGCATCTAGCAGTGTTTGATTGAAAAAATATTCCCGACTCCTCCGCATCCCTCCCTGTCCTCACCACGTTAATATTACATTATGTCTGCTGTGAGACTATTTCGTCTATTCCGATCCTGCGGTGTCGCACTTTAAAGCACTGGTGAAGCACAAAATGATATTTGCTTGCGTATTTATCTTGATTTTTAGATGCCACGAAGAACCATGTAACAATGTCTAATTGCAAAATTTTCCCAGACCACCCTTTACCCCATCGAGGCTTCGTACGAATGGTGGACGCTTACAGGTTGGGACTTAACATTTACGAAAGTAGCCTTTTTGTCCCTGCTTTTGTAAAGATCCTCCCCTAACTTCCGTAACAGAAAATATTTAAAAGAGGAGAGAACTGTTTAAGAAATTCGTTTGTCAAGGTATAACGACGGTATGCCAGCCTCCTGTTTTTCTAAAGGACAGCTTATGAGGATCATTAAACTGATTCTAGCACTTATGCTTGGACCAATGTCCCGCAGACTTACAACCTTTACACGCAAATCACACTGTAATGTATTGCAAAGACCCTAACAGCCTTCTATAGACACAGGGAGCTGTTATTTGGATGGAGGTAGATCGCTTTGAAGTGAGGTTTGTACCGCCAAGGTCACTCAGTAATCCATCGCTTGTATCTTTCTTGACATTTCTATAAGACGTACACTGGATTAGAAAGTTAACACAAAAGGGATTTGTCGTCTGCTAAATCTACAGTAAGACTAAGGGTTTTCCTCCACTGTCACAGCATTGCCAGTCGTCAAGGGAAAATAAAAAATATTGCATTTTTCGACCCTCAGCGACGCGCATATCAGTTAGGTTTTATGTTGAAATATGAACAAGATTCTATATCTGGTTATTTCAGGAAACTTCCGGAAACTTTTTATATTGTTGTAACATAAGCTAGACTTATACCTCGTCAACTCATTTGCATACGGTATCTTGTATAGGAAGGGGCTAACTGTATTCTTTTAAGTTCAACTGAACAGCCGTTTCGAGTTTATTAACACCTGCTCTTAACATGTTGGCGGCGCAAACCTACACATCAAAGCATTGTTCTGCGCAGGCCACTTGTTAAAGGATTACGTGACTTGAATAATATCGCAAGGTGAGTGCCATCAAATTGGAGCCACCAAACAAAGGAAAAAATGCCTTTGCGCCAAATAAACGGCTTATCGTTGGTAATTTCCCCTCGATTTAGTGGGTCTTAAAGTATTAGCATAAATTAAACTTTACGTTATATCTCCATCCAAATAACAGCTCCCTGATAGACAATTGGTATGTCGCATGTGTCTTTTATCAGGGAGCTGTCAGTATAGCAGCTCCCTGCTTCTATTTGAAACTGTTTAAAGGGATTTGCCAGTGACAATAGATAGATAGGCAATGACTTCAAAAATGCAGATTTTTTTTTTCTTGTAGGAGGTGAAAATCACATCTCAATAGCTTGTAGCATTTGAAAGATACTAATTTTCAAAGAAATGCAAGTTTTTCTCAAGGTAAAGTGCATTATGGGAAATCTGGGAAGTCATCATGGCACATTAATTTGACAAAGCATTGAATTTCTATATGATATTGACACTGTTGTAGGGAATATTTAGCAACTTTGTTTGTTATGCCATACGAATGGTGTAGATTTATGCTAAACCTATACGGAAAGATATTCAAACATACCAACAGTATCAAATTTCAAGGACAACAGGACATTCAATCATAAAGGTAAACAAAAGAAATCTGAGGCAATGTGTCCACTTTACATAACATTCTGCGACCTTGATGAGAACTGGATCTATTTTTTGACCAAAATAAGAAGTCTTTAATATTAGATTTCTAGAGTTAGGAAAAGGGTACTGCTACAGGCTTTAGAGGGTATGAACTGAATTTTTTTGTCTCACGCATGAGACCACCTGTGAAAAGCCATTGGAAATGCCTTTAATCCCTGGAGTTAAGGCGTCATATCTAATTATGCCTGATACTATGCCACTTGAAACAATTCGTGATTATTGACATGGAAGGGAATAAGAGGTCGACCCAAATTAATTTTGAAAACATCAGCTAAGTCTAACAATTTCCCTATTTCTTTTACAAACATCCTTAAAGATGTTTATTGGATATTATGATATTGGATATTTTACTTAACCCAATGAGGTTGTCTGCACGAATTTAACGACAAAGTTCCAAAAATATGGTCACATGATTAACACGAGACATTCATGATACCAGGATACAGTTATAAAAATCTTAATAAAGCCCTGGTCGGGGGGGGGGGGTGATTAGGAATCTGGATCATTTATGGGGGTGATTAGGAATCGGGATCATTTATGTGATCAGCTTAATCCGGATCATTTTAATTCAACTCTTATCAAATATGTAATACGGCTTCTAGATCGTGTCCCTCTAATTCATTATTCATCCGGGCGTTTTGACGACTGTTGGAAGACTACCTTTATCCTGTAAACATTGAAGTAGTCTGGAGGGATCTAACCATTTTAACACACCGTAGTTTTTGTACCTTAGCCTTTAAAATGTATTGGAATACAGGTGTATTATTTTGATGCAATAAATTTTCATCATTCAACCCTTCCTTTGGAAATTCCCCCGTCATCTATATCGAAGTAATTACAAGACGATTCTGAACTACGTGCTTTATAACAATAACGTTGCTAAACAAAAGAGTTAGAGGATCTCAGTACACAACGATTGGACATTTGTAAAGCAACTAGTGCGTTATGTGTTCTGGCAATAGCGTCGCCAGATCGTATCAAATTGTGGGTGGGAGCGCTATTAGAGCACAACGTTCTACGAACTTTGGGTCCAACGGTCCACCGTAGAGTCCCTGGTGTAAGAAGTCAAGTTCTGGAATGGTTATGATGATTACGAATTGACACTACATTTTAAAAGCTAAATTGCGCCCAAATATGGCACCATTTGCCATAAAGACACCCTCTAATTTCCTTTTTTTCAAAGGGGAGGGGAACACCCCTCCCCTTAGACCCCTCCCCAGGACGGCGATTCGCAAATGATGCTAAGTCCCCCGCCCCACACACACCTTTGGAGATGGATCCACGCCACTGAAGTAAAGCAATACACAGAGCATGTTGTATGACAATTTACTGTTACACAGAACGGATGTCTGACTCCTATTTTAGAACTTTACAAGTGACTGTAGTCGAGTTGTACTCTTTAAAACCAGTGTGATTTTAGGAAATGGCAGCTCTTTTTAACTGGGGAAGGGGGAGGCTAAGAGTGACTTCTTAATTGCATACTGGATTTCTAGTAAAATTCACCCAGTTTTAGACATCCAAATGAGATTGGATTGGATTGATTTGGATACCCTCCACCTCCCCGAGTAACCGAAAGCCCCTCGAGGGGAAATTCCATTTGGTAAAGAACTGCTGCTTCACCTTTACCTCTACTACATCTCCCACATCCCGACTTCTTGTTGAAAATTTGTATTTGTCTACAGTTTTAATTTAAAAACGGCATTTGATCAATGACATTAGAAGATAAAAATGATATCAGTTAGCCAATAATTTATCTTTAGTCTTTAGAATAGTTTGCCTGCGTAGCGTACGGTTTTGTGATCAACCAGTAGAATGTATTGGGGCACACATTAAATTCAACCTATGCTTAGAATTGGACATTTGACTGGAAAATGGTATATTATTGAAGTGATTCCTTTGTCCCAAGTCCATGTTTAGGTGTTAGTGACTGCTGTTAACAGTTTCTCTCGTGCTCTTATACTCAAAGTAAAGACAAAACCCAACGTTATAACTAATGTATAGAAGGGAAAATGTTAAAGGTTACAGTCTTACACTCAGTCTTGAAAGCGAAAGTTCATTGCAAACTTTGTAAGAAAGACAGCTGCGATATCTTTATTTCTGTAAGACTAATTCGGACAATATAAAAAGGCTTTAAGAGAATTCAACATGGGTGGATGCAAAAAACATGATAATTGAAAGATAAAGGAAGAGGAAGGAAAGAGATGTATTATGAAGAAATTTTTAATGTTCTTGAAAAACTAAAGAAACATGACGTAAAATAGACATGAGGTAATTGACAGGCAAATTAGTCATTGCATATTACTTCCATTACTTTTCGCACTTTTTCATGATGAACAGTTACTGATAACAGCTGTTCAATTTTCTTGAAGCACCTGACACTTTCAAAATTTCCTCCTTCCCGCCAGCATACTTGTATAAACATGATAATTAGAATTACCATAATCGCGAAGGCGGGGGGTCTAAGAATGTACCTAAGCGGCAGGTGTAGCTCAATCTTTTTTCATAACCGACTTTTTTGAACCTTTCAAAATCAAGGAACGGTCCGATTTGTTTCTAAAGTGAAGTTTTACACACTGAGACAGGATGCAAAAGCTGAATTTGATCGATTTATGTTGAAAGTTGAAATTATACTGGTAGGAGATTCATCTTACCGTCAATGTTTTGCTTGTTATGCATCTTACAATAGTTATCACTACAGTAGACCGTCCAGTGGTGGGGGAATCTGCACAGGATAATGTCATTCGAAGATAATTTACTCTAAACAAGACAGTCGCCAGGGGTGATCTACTACAAGCACAAAACAAAATGAAATTGAGCTGTTCAGAAAGTAACTTTTTAGCTGAAAACTTGCCTAGCCTCCTGGAAGTCACCAAACGCCCCGACAGGAGGAGTGGCGCTATATAGGTGGAACCATGCCTCTTGTCGTGGGAGGCTCCCTGGTCGGAAGCCGCCCCTCTCGTCCACACCCTGAAGACCACCCTTGCCTTAGGGTCCTCCTTTCATTTGGGCTTAAGCGTTATAGGAGAAACCTTAATCAACTCTTATCAGGTGAAAGACTATGCGACGGAAAATGCCTTCCAAGGGAAGACTAACAGTTGCATCCCTGTTTCTGGCAATGGGTGCACGCGAAGCGCGCAGAAGAATTGTCGTTCGAAAAGAACATGTAGCAAGAAATTTATACTTCAATTCCGGTAGATAATCCTACACTGTAAAAAATTACTGTAAAAATACATTTAAAAGTCTGTTAAATTTTACGGTAAACCGTCTGTAAACAGAATTTTACAGTGGTTTTAACTGTAAATATGAGTTTTTTTTTTACAGGGATAGTCCTGTACATTTGATTTACAGAACATCTGGTAATATATAGCGTAAAAATACAGTATATCTACTGCACTTTCCGCAGAATTCGATCTGTAAAACACATATACGGTGCATTTAAACACATTCTGTAAAAATACAGTAAAAACTGTAGCATTTTACAATTAACCGTCTGTTTTATGCTATTTTGAACGGCATTCATTGTAGATTAAAACGGATTTTTTGCACCCCGAAAGAGCTATAAGACCCCCAAGAAGGTTACCAAACTGAGCGTGATCCACCAATCACTGACCCTCAGACCATTAGGTGTACGATAACTTTTGGACAAATTTGTACAGGATTTGATGATTTGAAAAACCCGTTAAACTTGAAGTACGATTGTTTACTGTTACTAATAAGAACCAACAAATATAAATTGACGCTCGGATTTTAAAATAAAATTACGGCTGATACCGGGGCTGCAACCCTGTTGGAAGGGTATCATGGCGTTGGGAGATGTGACGACACGTGAACCCTAAACACAGGTTAACATCACCCCGTTATGTGCATCCAATTCTAGGCCACTATTAATTCAATTATGGGTCGGACTGCAATAACAATTTTCACAGGAGATATCCGTTATGTGGGGCCCAGATGTATATCGAAAAGGGGGTTGTGAAATGACCTCTGACGAGGTTCACATTTCCGTTCGGTCAGTCTTCTACTGCACACGAACATTCATATCTTATTTTTTTGAGAACAAAATTTAAATTTTACCTGTGATGACAATGGATCAGTCTAATTTTAAGAGGCGGACCTTAATATTTTGATAGATAGTGAAATGTTACTATTATACAGAAAAACCAAGGTTTTAAATGAATTTGCAGTAAATTTAATAAAAATAAGAAAAGCATGGGAACGCTTTAGGGATTTCTTTAACATAATATCCCTTACTGTGTGTTTGTTATACAGTAATAGATATTGCCCTAATATCCATTATGACGAATTTATAAATATAAAATTTCAGCGTTTGTTATTTATTTCTATAAAATAAGAAGTACCCTTTGTCCGGACATGGGGAAGAAAAAGAGCTCCCAGGGTCACGACAAGGGATACTTACCTGGCGCAGGAGTGTCCGTGATCACGACGGCGTTGCTTCCAGGTGGGACCTGTTCTATTCAGCCAGTCTAGAACGGGACCACTGTCAGGTGGTGTCAGTTAAGTCAAAGTTTGTCTCTTGGGGGCGTTGTTACTCCTTCGGGAGCAGAACTTCTTCGAGAGTATTGTTTGGTTTTCGCTCCTGGCTCTTCGCCAGAGAGTCAGGGGACTTTTGGAAAAAAAGAAAAAGAGCTCCCAGGGTGGGACCTGTTCCATTCAGCCAGTCTAGAACGGGACCACTGTCAGGTGGTGTCAGTTAAGTCAAAGTTTGTCCCTTGGGGACGTTGTTACTCCTTCGGGGGGCAGAGCTCCTTCGGGAGTGTTGTTTGGTTTTCGCCCCGGGCTCTTCGCCAGAGAGTCAGGGGACTTTTGGAAAAAAAAGGAGAGGAGAAGATCAGAGTATTGCCTTCGAAACTGCGGTTTGGTCCTAACAACACACCACTTTGGCCTCAAATTCACCTAAAAAGAAAGTATTGCCTTCGGGAATGAAAATGCCTTCGAGCGCGCTGTGTTGCCTTCGGGCGTTGTTGCTTTCGGACGTTTAAAAAAGAGAGAAGAGAAAGAAAGAATTGTTTGGTTTTCGCCCCTGGCTCTTCGCCAGAGAGTCAGGGGACTTTTGGAAAAAAAAGGTATTGTATGGTTTTCGCCTCTGGCTCTCCGCCAGAAAGTCAGGGGACTTTTGGAAAAAAAGAGGGACGTAGCTGCTAGGTGGGACCTACTTACCTGGCGCAGGAGTATCCGTGATCACGACGGCGGAGCTCCTAAGTGGGACCTGTTCTGTTCAGCCAGTCTAGAACGGGACCACTGTCGGGTGGTGTCAATTACAGTGTTTCCACTCTTCCCGAAATTGGGGAAATTTGGGTGCTCTTCGGGAAATTTTCGGGAAGAGGGATTATTTCAGGAAATTACGGGAAAACTGGAAATGGTGTATGGCCTATGGAAATAATGTATGGCTTGACAGTTTAAAATCCTCGATTAGCCATTAAAGTAGCATAAAGAAGCGTTATTGAAAATATCAGGAAATACCAAGCCAATTTCAGGAAATTTAAGAAGCCATTTCAGGAAAAATGAATTCAGAGTGTGGAAACACTGGTCAGTTAAGTCAAAGTTTGTCCCTTGGGGACGTTGTTACTCCTTCGGGGAGCAGAACTCCTTCGGGAGTATTGTTTGGTTTTCGCCCCTGGCTCTTCGCCAGAGAGTCAGGGGACTTTTGGAGAAAAAAAGCTCCTAGGTGGGACCTATTCTATCTATTCAGCCAGTCTAGAACGGGACCACTGTCGGGTGGTGTCAGTTAAGTCAAAGTTTGTCCCTTGGGGACGTTGTTACTCCTTCGGGGAGCAGAACTCCTTCGGGAGTATTGTTTGGTTTTCGCCCCTGGCTCTTCGCCAGAGAGTCAGGGGACTTTTGGAAAAAAAAGGGACGTAGCTCCATAAGGGAGCAGAACTCCTTCGGGAGTATTGTTTGGTTTCGCCCCTTGGCTCTTCGCCAGAGTGTCGAGGGGACTTTTGAAAAAGTAGCAGGAGTAGTCCTTTTATGGTTACCCTTCTTAGGGCTCAGTGGTGTAGCGAGGGTGGGTGAGGCAAGAAGGGAACAAAAATAATATAATTTCTCGAAAACTATTCCACTTCTAAAGACAACAAATTTAACATCAGATCGCATGTATCAGGACATTAAATACACCCCTCCTAGGACGATGACCACATAATTTCCAGCATTTTTTAAATACTTAATCAGATTTTGGTTCGCTCGTCTCCCCAACCCCCAAATATTAATGCTTCCGCCGCCACTGTCTATGCAAAATACGTAGCTGGCATTAGTAAGTAAGACATGGATGTGTATGAACATATAATTCACTTATCCATCAAATGGCTGTTAGTCTGAATTACCAGATTCTAGATGAACAATTAACCCTGCTGGTAATGAGAAGAAGGAAGAATAGGAGGCAACCAAGGAGCTGCTGGGTGCGTCCTTGGATGCATGCGGAAAGGAGACTTTTGTATGGTCATTGTGACCGCCTGCTGGCTAAACTTAGAATGGAGGATCAACAGTCATATTTCAATTTCCTGAGAATGCCTCCTGAAATGTTCGATGAATTACTCAATAGAGTTGGTCCTAGAATTTACAAACTAGATAAGTTAAGTAAGGGTAGGCGGTGCACCATCTGACATTCCTTTAAGTTGGTTAACTTTGCACATTTTTTGAAAAGGTCCGAAATCATAGTGCGTGATTTCATGCGAAAAATAAAAAAAAAGGCTTATTAAGGAGGCCGAGGCTTTAATTTAAAATGTTTGGTACTTATGACCAAGCTAGACTGGTTTCTGTTGTCATGCTCAAGTGTTACATATGGCCAGTGGCGCCGCTAGGGTTTGGTGATAGGGGGGCAGAACAGATGATCTCGTAATGCCACTTCAGTTTCCCCCAAGTCTGCGTAAATTGTACCTTTTCTGTGCGTCCCTGCGATGGTATATGGCAATGTGGGATCCTTCCCTTGTCACTATATAAAGGTGCCGCTCTGGGGAAGGGGCATAAGGGGAGGGGTGTCCCCTCCCATTTGAGAAATTGTTGTGTATTTTAGGTTGCTTAGATGCAAAATGGTGCTATCTTTGGGATATTTTGGAACTGATCATATATGGCTGGAAAATATCCATAATTTAGTAAATTCTAATTTATGGTTGGTTATAGGGGGGAGTATGTTGTCTTAGAGATGGGTATGTTGTCAACAAACCTCCTGAAGCCCCCGTTGACTACTTTAATGCCTTCCATTAGGGGAAGTTTTTACGTAAAAATACGTGCGTGGAGTCCACAGAAACATTCTTGAACTATTACGATAATTTCCTTACAACTGTCGTATCAAACAGCTTCCAGCAATGGAAAATGGGACCGACAGTACAGGTTCAGGGAGGTGATATTAGACCTTCCTGATCGGTAAAGCAAAAGGGATTAAGGACTCACAAGCGCGTTTCAGAATATCTTTCCATCGTAAGTGTATTACCAATCACCATGTTTACCGGTAATGGTTGCGCGCGAAGCGCTCGGTAAAAACTTTTGAAAAATGTATAACGGCAAATGCGTACTTTCAACCTTCCACATTATGCTACAAGTTAGATTGAAAGATCCAATAGGCCCCTACAGAGGTTGAAGAGGTACTTCTGTTTTTCGGAAAAGTGTTGTGATCAGAATAGTTGCATGTATTATAACCTTAATAATGGTCATGAGATGGGGTGAAAACCGTTACGAATGCGCGCGAAACGAGCCGAAATTTTCATTAAATAAGGTAACCACGACAAACCCTGCATTCATGCCCTTCATTGAGACACTTTCAATTCCCCAACAAACCTATTTGCCAATCACAAAGTCAGTCTTTTACCTGAGAATTCGTTAACAGCTTTCAACTTTTGTTGCTATGCTTCTGCGGGAGTTGCTACCGGAAATTATTGATAATAAGGACAATATTGAGGTAAGGTTTAAAGCGCGGAGAGCGCGAAAATTCTGATAGTTTGCGAAGGATTTGCGAAGGATAATTCTGATACTTTGAGAACCATTTATGATAGAAATTGGTTACAATAGATCCATCACTCGATTGGAAACACACCTCACCCTACCCCGCCCTATAGAAATCTATAGCTTAAACGCCTTTTGGGATCACTTTAAAATTTTCAAGAAAAAATCTGAAATCGATTGGAGGACACGCGCCCGCCATAGTCCCCGTGCCGGCGTCACTGTATATGGCGCAACTTCATCAGTAGCGAACCGTCGTGCGCGGTTTGGGTTTTATTCAAAATGCTTTGTATTACAGCATAAGAAAGTAAAGTTGGATAAAAGTAAAGAGGATGAGAACAACTTAGGTTTCTCAGACTAACGAACTGTTACTACGTTACTCAGTTTGATGTCCTTTTTGGACATATGCGCTCCAAGAGGTTTTATATTGACGTACTTTAGGAGGTCTTTCGCCGTCCCGTGGGTTATGGGCGTTTATGCGACTACGTATAGTCTACTCATTCCTTTGGAGTAGTGACAGGGCTAATGACCTCGGGCACTGTGTCGGAAGCCTCATCACTGTTGACGTCATCCCCATGACCTACTTCAGCATATCCTTCCTTGTCACGAATAGTAGGAGGAAGGGAAACAGCTTCCCTGCCGTAGTTAACGGTATCGGACAGCATTAGTAGCCTTTCCTTCCATCTGTCTTGGGCGCCTTTGGTCCGTTTTGCTGTTTGGGGGTTCTCTTCTTTGGAGACATGATGCACTCTGGGGCCCTCGTTGAATGAAGAATGAATGAAAATTGTTTGTAGGCCTACTACTCAATAGCCTATAAGAAAATAGGTGTCTCCAAGGACGTACTATTGACGTAGTAAGAACGGGTCGTGATCTTCGTAGACGTAGGGAGGACGTAGCGAGGGACCCTAACGACGTAGTAAGCACTGCTACCAGCGCGTACCTAAACATCAAGTGGAATCTCCGCCGACGTAGTCGGAGCTCTATAAACCCAGGGGAAACGTAGCAAGGACCTTGCACGGACGTATCACGAAGGGGACTTATATTTCTTCCGAATTGCTCGAAGACCATGGAGTTTTCGCGGCGTCCTGTCATTTTTTTTTATAGAGCTCCGAGAACGTAGCGCAGTCTTCTGTGTGACGGGGGCTTTAACTGTTGGGAAAGTACTCATGGAGGCGTGTCGGGATGTAGGTCTAGCTAACCGCAGTGTTTATTAGGTGATATACATTTTGCATGTGCAAGTAACCACGTGTTTATGCTGTCTGACTATAGACAAATACAGAGCAAAGTGGGAACATTTTTAAAGGGAAAATGTAGTCATCTCAATTCAAATAAGTGCAGCCCTCTATCATAATTCATGAATGGCTCTGTTTAATCATGTGACAACATTCCTGAGATGTTCAATTCATCCAGGATAAGTACTTTGCTTATTTTTAATATGGAATGCATTTTTTTCTGACCAAGAGCGACGAAAGTGGGGAGGGGGATGAGGACATGATCCCCCAGTAATTTGGTTTTCGGACGGACCACATTTCGTCCCCTCAATTCTTTGTCAACAATAACAATGCTTGCTGATATTGTGAGTGTGAGACATAGTACCCCCTCCCTCTCTTCTCATGCCAGTTCTTCGACGATAGCCACTAGATTTATCTACTTTGAGAAAAATAAACCCACAATACATTGGTACATATATGGTAGGATTTGAGCTGCTCGGTTCAGGGAAAGTGTCTGCTTTATATAACGAGTACTGAATGGTGCAAAACAAGGAAGCTTCGTCCCTTCCTCCAGTAACAAAATGCTGTGGTACACTTTTGTCTGTCATATACGGGAAGTGAAATGGCAGTCCCTGGAACAAAATTTAAGAGTGAATAAAACACCGCCCTCAGCTATCATTTCATTACTTGAAAAGAACATCGCCAGTGTTCATCCAGAATAATCTTTTGTACGGTCATTATAAGCCCAAGTGGTAATTTGACTCAATGTCGATAAAGTAAACAATTGTTATTTTTACGCGTTCTTATATTAATTGAAGACTTTCTTATAATTGTTTCTTATTTCGTTGGTTGGCTAAAATATTTCCCCAAACAGCAGGCCCTTCTTTATTCTTTTTATGCACCCACAACAGCCTCTTGTTTTTTGAGGAGGGTGCATTAATGAAATTTGAACAGCATCAATGTATGGACAGATCATTAGAGTCTGTCACCGAAATCTACATACCCATGACAAAAATGTAAGGGCTAAAGCTACTCCAATTTAAAGGGGGATGGCCGGGGTGAGGGGGATGAGAGAAGCCAAATGTACCCGATCCCCAGGCAAAGATCTTTTTTTTCCGACAACGACTCTTCGAATCTTTCAAATGTAACTATTTTCTTTCAGTTGTCTGTGGTCAAGTTTTAAAATCTGAGCAAACCTGGAAAAATTGGTTTTGATCAATTCATGTCGAAAGTTGAAATTACACTGGTGGGATATTTTGTTATAAATTAGCGTTTTGCTTGTTGTACACGGTAGACTTAGTCTTGCATTTATTTAGTACAAAATAAACACTTGGGTAGATTGTTCGGGGGGATTCTGCTCAGAGGTGGATCACCGGAGAATGATTTACTCTGAACTAGATTGTCCCCAGGGGTGATCACGTCTGGGGTAGCTACACTCCGGACTTACACTAACCTACCACACCCGTTTGTCTCATTCGTATTCCTGCATTCGCATGTCAGTTATCCTTTGTCAGCAGATTTTTATTTAGTTACTAGAAAGCTTCAATCCAATCTAAGTCGTCACGTGGTTTTCAGTCAGTGATGTACAGTAAATATGTACAATAACGTCATGCAATTTAACGGAAGTTAATGCAAGTATATTATAAAAGGACACAATTATTATAAGGATGGATTTAAGTTCAATTTGTTTTCTCACACTCATTGTTGGCTTGCCTGCGTAGCAGGCTGTATGGAATATTCCTTCTTCCGTCATACTCTTAACTCTTGCACAAGGGAACACTGAAAAAAAATCTTTGGATAGGCATTCATATCAGAAGCTATGACTGGATGATTGTTAGTAAATATTCAAAACTATGCAACATCTGGTACCTTTTGTCAGTGGCGTAGCCAGGGTTTTTGTCACGGGGGGCAAGAGCACCAAGATTTCCCCCAATAAGTGATCTGCTTCCTAATAATCAGTGTTCACCGCAGGTCCAAATTTTGTCCGGGTGCTTTCCTCTGACCTGGCTGATGTGACTGATCGCCGTCCTGGGGGAGGGGTCTAAGGGGAGGGGTTCCTCCTCCCCTTTGGAAAATTTTTGCTCATATAAGGTGGGCTAGATGCAAAATGGTGCCACATTTGGTGCTAAATGTAAACTGAATACATCACCAAGAATTCCTATTTTTTAAGGAAGCTTTTTTTTATCTTGCTTGTCTTCAGGTCTTGGTGAATTTTTCTTGAGTCCTACTGGTAGATCAGAATCACAATGGGTGAAGTACAGTAATTAAGTGAACCCTGGTACACCTTTCCCTGCATCAGTTCACCACATTCACCACAATCAGTCCAAATTGTACGAGGACCTGCCCTTGTAGCAGAGTATAGCACTCGACCACTGACCCATTCTAACAAACTGCATATACCACAATGCTGCTGCTTTAATTATCAAGAAAAATTGGAAATATACGGTAAAAGGACAGAGTACCTTGTCAGAGGTCCAGAGATCCCATGCTGTATAAAACAGATAGTAAAATATAACTAGTACAACCATGGAGCTACTACTTGGACAGGAGAAGAAAGTTCGACTTTAATTTATGCTAATCCAATTAGGCCCAGACATACGTGAAAAGATTATCTTGTAAATGATCGATGATGAGACTCACTGCTTTTCAGTTCTTTTGTTTCGCACTCACAATTTAGACTTCTTATCATTGACAACCTCATTCATTTCTACTGAGAGCCTAACAAATGGATTAAACAGTACAATCATTTGATGCCGGGGAATTTGCCGACACCTAAATAAGAAATGCAGAGTTAAAATTCAAAACGACTGGTAATTGCTTCGTAAGAATAGGTGCTGGTGCTAGGAGTAATGTTAATGCCATATACAAATGAGCGGACTAGTTACGAGTCTATACTTTGCTGTTAACTTTTAATCAATTTCTCCATTATTGCGCATATTGAAAAAGTTTTTACATATTCAGCTTTTAACAAGGAATCAAAGCAGCACTTATGTATAAGCGACACAACGCGACGAAACGAGCAATTTAATTTTCATTTAAAGCGACTGGCAATGCTGTAGTGATAAGCATGTCTTCTTCAAGATGTAGCAGACGACATGTACCTATTGTGATCTGTTCTTAACACCTTTTAAGGTTATTGAATCTTTAATGGAGTATAAAGGGAGAGGGATTATAGTGTTAACTAGTTTTATGAGTTTGACCTTCGCGGCATGATCGTCGTCTTCAAAGGGATTTTTGAAGTTTCTTCTCCTGTCCAAGTAGTAGTTCCATGGTACAACTATAAGCATCGTGTTATCATTCCGTCTCTGAAAACCTTAATGAGGACTGGTTGTGCCAGTGTGGCATATACTTTTAAATAAGTAGTGTACTGGTTGAGAAATTTAAAATTTTACCAGATCATGCGCAAATTTCACCATATATTCACTTTCAAAATTTCCCCCAAGATTTTTCCAGAGGGGGCAACTCGCCCCCCGTCCCCCCTGGCTACGCCACTGCCTTTTGTGTTATATAGTAGCCTATGCCACCCTCTCAGTCAATGTGCGTATAGTATTCGCCCCCCCCCTTCTTGGTAGTACTCGCTGCACAGGTCAAAGTTTGACTGACAGTGCCTCATTCTTGTGTTGACAATATCTTACATGCCCAAAAGCTTCCGGGAACTTTTCCCCCGTCCCCTACTGGGACGTTGCCCGATGGGGTCATTGTGAGAACGGTCCACATCTCGATGGGGCTCCTGGCAACTCTTAGATTTTCCCCAAATTGCTACGCTCCTGACCCCGCCATGAAGCCTCCAGGCTTTTGTAAATGGTGGGTTTAGGTTTTGCCATCCCAAAGGGTATCAGTTTTTTAAGTCCTACACTGCTGGTTTGCTACCCTGGGTCGGACCAGTGGCGTTTTTAGGGACATTGGTCAATGCCCCTCACCCATGCCGAGTTTTTTCTTAAGTACCTAAAATATGTAAATTTTTGAACACAAATTTTACTTCAGAGGTAGCATATGTGGCACCAGGTTGTATGTAAGGACACCTTTTCTTCGAACAATATTGACATAACATACTGTATGGCTCCCTGTGGGAGAAATCCTGGCTATGTCACTGGGTCGGACCCACACGTAAAAAGCCATGTATGTGCAGGTCTCCCTTTTCTTTCAACATGTTTTTATATTATTGTCGTTTTATTCACAGCAGTATCATTCTACAGACGGGGGGAGGGGGATGCCCAACCCTAGTCGGTAAAAGTGGGCGGTGAGCTGAAAAAGTTCGGAACCACTGACATAGAGACGATGAATTGCATCATGATTGTTGTTGTTGCCGGAATGCTGCCAAGTAAGAAATCACCCTTAGGAAGTGCAAGAGGTTCACGACAATTTAACGATGTATAGTCCTATTTGTTTGTCTCTATGTTCCGACACGTAACTCTAATACTCTCATCTTAACCTAACCATAAGTTAACCCTTATCCTACTACACTAACCTCCATGTAGACGTGTCGGAATATAGGAACGTCCGTAAAGAAAGCAATATGAACAATCCTCATTTGTAGGAAAGGAATGTTACCCTTGAGATGCGATTGGCTCATTAAAAACCGTCAAAATAGTTTCAAGTGAAGCCAGGTTGCTGTTCAAGCTTTTCTGAAACAGAACTCAGCCTCAGCTGTATGTTACTTTTAGTAAATGACATGCAAGTTATGTAAATTTTTGCGATTAGCATCTGTGGGTTAATTATACTTTTGTTAACCATGAAGATAATCCGAACCTCCCAAGTATGGAACCATTTTTCCTTCTGTGTCCTTTTCTTTTAGGCTTTTTCTTGTCCATAATAGTCAGATAAGTCCGGCATCAAATAAGTTTTTATATCGACACATACCCAATTTGCTGTGCTCAAAAGACTCTCTTCTGACTAAAGTCGTTTGTAAAATGATTTGGAGAAGATGATCATGATCCAGTATTAATCTGTAATCTTATAACCCACATAGTCCTATGGACACATTTTAATCATAGGCTTAAGAAGCGTGGGAGCCAAGTGATCTGCCCCCAATAAATGACTCAGGAGGCTAAGATACGTTATAGCCCCTTTCCCAGTAGTTTTAGAATAAGTGTGTCGGCATAAAAGCAAGCAGCCCAAATGGCATTGAAAATTCATAGGCTAATTATCAGCATACTTTCAGGTTTTCTTTTTAGTGACAAATTTTACCAGTTTTCAACAGTAGTAACTTGACTGTGAATTTATCAAAATAACTTGTGAATATATCAACATCTTTTGGCGCCCTTACAATTAACTGTACCGTAATCAGTGGTGGCACTACGGGATAAGAGAGGATGGGTCACCTCACATGTTAACTTGCCCCTACTTTTTCCCAAATAAATATATCACTTATCCAAAAGTGTATAGAGCTACAGGCTCCTTATAAATTCTGTTAGAAAGAACTTACGATATGTGCATTAGACTTTGGATGATTACTATATTACCTTTAACAGGGGCAATCTTTCAGTTCCCTTCGCATACACCCGTGGTAATTTATTACTTGTCTCATTTTTACATTTTGAGATAGCTTACATGATGTTATTGTTCCAAAGCCTCATGCAACTCCTAGCTTCATTTACACAATCCACTTAGCAATCCCCATGCATCATCAAACCGACCGACCATAGTCCAGGTTAGGCTATATGATAAAACAAAGTATCAAATTGTGATGTTTGTAGCTCAATCAGTGCACAATGGTCGCATGCATTTGTCTTTATCTTACCCACAGGCGCCCCTTATGTTGTACAGTACACCATATACTATGTATTATATAGACGGAAACGTATGTCACAAATCTCCTAGTTCGAACAAACAACTTAAGTTTCTGGCATAATTACCGCACTTTTCTCTCCAAATTTTTCTATGTCGAGACTTCAAGTCATAAGGTACGTCAAGGCAGTTCTTTTTCCTGAATAATTTCACAGTTGAACTGTAGCTACTGTAGCTGTTCAACTGCCACAAATGCTCATAGAAAATGCCAGCACTTCCACTTTTCAAAAAGTTTTCAAATTTTTATGCAATTCAATGTTCAAAAATCATTCATACTAATGCTAATATGTATCTGCAAGATTTGTTATAATAAAAAGCGAATCTTTATTGACAAATTTAGGAAGTAACCTTAAAAGTTTAGAGAACTTTAGACAATATTTCAGGAGTATTTAATTATAGTGTGGAAGTGCTGAATGTAACATCAGCAGCAGTTGCCATCCTCAAACTGTTACTCAATCGAAATTTCATCCTTCAGAGAACGCCGTGTGAAATTATTAGGGAAAAAGAACAGCCTTGACGTACCTTATGACTTGAAGTCCCTACACAGACAAATTTGGCGAGAAAAGGGCGGTAATTATGCCAGAAACTTAAAGTGGGTATGACACGGCCAAAGTACGTTTCTCAGTAAACATGGTTTGGGTACAGCTTGAAATGAAGCAAATGTTTTTTCGACTCAACTACGTCCATAAACACAGTAATACGACCTTGTGAATTCCCATTTACAGGCCAGACTCAGCCATCTGAAATCCAAAAGCGAAAAAAAAGATGTGAGCGCGTCTCAAGATCGTGACGTCATTGGAGGCACGGTTAGTAACACTGTACCAGGCAGCTCACCCATCGTTCTACACATCGAATCATGTGCATGCTAACGCGTGTTAGCAGGTACATCATTGCAAACACCTGTGCTACGATACTATACAGCAGCGCGCGTGACCAGGGACCACATCGTGAACTATGCGTCGTTGCGCGATGACTGCTTACCATTCACAATAGGAACGTTACTGAACAGCTCACTGAGTAAAGGCGCGCTTGTTATGGACTGTCCATACATGTTCATAGCTGTTCTGTACAGCGCGCCCGGACCGCGTTCTTTTTGCACAAAAACAAAGCTGTTTATTATATGCATGCAGGGAAGCTAGAACACGGGCGCATAATATGCACGCGAACATATTGGCCGATGATATGCTTCGAAGCCCCCAACATGTTCCGCGCTTTGCGCTCTGTATGTTGAGCGGGTATTGTGATGTAATCCTTTTCATGAAGTTTCTAAGATATGAAACTTTCCCAAAGCGTTGCATTATTTTCACATCTAGATACGCGTCCTTACATAGCGCAGTGCGGGGTGCCGCCAATTGCGTCATAAAAGCCAGGTGACCTGTTGCGGCATTTTTCGAAATTGGATTTCTGGACATTTTTCTTCAAATTCTATTTATGCCGAACTGCGCCGGTTTTAATTGTGTGTGAGATGATACTTTTACATTACTGTACCCAATCTTGCAATACACAAAAGTTATTTTGGCCGTGTCATGCCCACTTTAAGTTGTTTTTTCGAGCTAGGAGATTTGTGACATACCTTTCCGTCTATATAATACATAGCATGGTGTACTATACAACGTAAGGGGCGCCTGTGATCTTACCTCGCCCTTGACACACACCAGAAACAGACCTCTGAATCATTCCATTTGTGTCTCTCAATGATTTGGTTTTTCTACTAGTGCGGGGGGGGGGGGGGGCTCGCCCAGGCTCCAGCTTTGGCAGCGTGGGAGATGCAATACCAAGGTAAATAATTCCCTAGGTGATGAAAATTTCAAGTTGTATAATCCAGTGGCTCAGGGAAAGGGGTGGACTCATGGGAGACGGGTGCTCCTCATCGATTTCCGATTATTCCTTTTGCAACATAAACCCAAAAGGCGTTTAAGCGATAGCTTTCAGTAGGGGTAGGGTAAGATGTATTTTCGATTGATAGATGGATCAGTAACCATTCTCTATCACATTGCGTTCGCAATCTATCAATATTTCCTGCATATCTCTCAGAATCTATCAAACTTTACCGCCCCCATCACCCGCTTTCAGTCACATTGCTGTACCACAGGACGGTGCTTATTATCAACACTGTGTCAAACATATTCACGTTGTTCATTTGCAAGGGTTGTAACATTAGGCAGGTTGTTCGGGGGCATAGGTGTAATTGACTTGGCGCACAGCATTGCAATAATGCGAAACAAGGGGATTTTTTTAACCTTTTTCTAACTCTTTTTATTTTAGGAAGACATGTTTTACGAAACTTCAAAGCTTTCACGGGTTACCGGACTCACGACTGTTAGCTAGCACATATTTAATAAGCTGAAATTGTCTCTGCGCAGAGTCTGCGTGCAACATTTGTCAAATAAATGAGTCAGTGAGTGGTATCTCCCAGTACCCCTTTAGTAAGTCAAACTTTGACACATACGTAGCTTTCCCAATCCTATCAATGCAATCATCGATACGGGGTATCGGATAGGAATCCGTTCTTGTGACTGCATTCACCTTTCGGTAATCAGTACAAAATCTGTACCCACCGTCTGGCTTGGGGACCAATATACAAGGGGAAGACCATTCACTATTACTAGGTTCTATAATGTCATGGTCCAACATGTACCGAACCTCATCCCTGAGATGTTGTCGTTTTCTAGGGTTAACTCGGTAAGGATGCTGCTTGATTGGTGTGGCATCTCCCACATCAACATCATGTTCAATCAAATTTGTCCTAGTAGGATCATCTGAGAACAAGCATGCATATTCATAGATTAATGATTTCATTTCTGACTTTTCTTTGTGATCCAGATGACTTAATTTCTGGTCAAGATTTTTCAACACATCAGAATTTTGTAACTTAATACACATGTCAGGAACATTATTAGCCTTGATCTCATCATTACTGAGTTCATGATCAGCATTGATAATACACACTTGATCACCCGTATCATTAGTGTTGCTATTTACATCATGTACACTTTCATCCTTAGAAATGTCACAATCTTCTCTTTCATAATATCTCTTCATCATATTAATATGACATACTCTTTTAGATTTACGCTTGTCAGGTGTCAAAATGACGTAATCTGTGTCACTGACCTTTCTCTCAATGACATAAGGTCCTTGAAAGCGAGCTTGAAGTGGCTGACCAGAAACAGGCAAAAACACTAGCACCTTATCACCAGGCTTAAACTCTCTTTTCACAGTGGTCTTGTCGTACCACGCTTTCATTTCCTTCTGAGAGTGCCTCAGATTTTCCTGAGCAAGTTCACATGCTCCATGAAGACGATCTTTAAAGCGGGATACATAATCAAGTAGATGTATGTCTTTACCTGGATCTGATAACCACCTCTCCTTTAACAATTTCAATGGTCCACGAACTGTGTGTCCAAAGACAAGTTCAAATGGACTGAACCCAAGTGACTCTTGTATAGATTCCCTGGCAGCAAACATTACAAATGGAATGCCTTCATCCCAATCTCTCTCATTATCATGACAATATGTCTTTAACATATTCTTTAATGTTTGGTGAAACCTTTCTAAAGCCCTTGGCTTTCAGGATGATAAGCCGAAGACTTAATTTGGTCTATGCCTAACTCATATAACATCTGTTGGAATACAGTTGACATGAAATTAGACCCTTGATCTGATTGGATCTCTTTTGGCAACCCAAACAATGTGAAAAATTTAAGTAAAGCTTGTAAGACTGTCCGAGCCTTAATATTCCTCAGAGGTATTTCCTCTGGAAACCTTGTAGAAGCACACATAATGGTTAATATATACTGATGCCCTGCCCTACTCTTAGGTAGGGGACCTACACAATCAATGATGACTCTACTAAACGGCTCTTCAAAAGCAGGAATTGGCTTTAAGGGTGCAACCGGAATATTCTGATTCGGCTTCCCAACCATTTGACATGAGTGACAGGTCTTACAAAATTTGGCCACATCACTTTTAAGTTTTGGCCAATAAAAGTGATTTAGAATTCTGTGGTAAGTCTTATTGACTCCTAGGTGCCCTGCAAATGGCATTTCATGAGCAATACTCAGTATTTCCCTTCTATAAGTCCTAGGTACCACAATTTGATGGTAAACTCTCCACTCTTCATCTAATGGTGCATCAGGTGGTCGCCATTTACGCATCAAAACATTGTTCTTAAAATAAAAGCATACTGGGACGTCTTTCGATTCATCCTCAGTGAGTGCACCAGCTATTAATGGCTGAAGCTCTTTATCATGTTGTTGTTGCACTGACAACTGGTCTCTGTGGAGTGTGTCAGACATTTTTGATTTTTCCTGTTCTACCCCCTCACTATGTGTGAGGCCAGGAGACTCACAATCCTGACTATCATTAAGATTAGTCATAAAAGATTGGCTGAGATCATACCAAGAATCTTCACTTTCATAAATATTTTTACTAGAATCTTTTTCAGACTCTGACTCCTCCTTTGGGAGTGTTGTTCCATTTTTAGGAACTAATTCCTCAATTTTAGAGGGCGGATGATTAAGTTTATCATCCTTATTTTCAGAAATCATACCCTCATTTTTAGAGAGTGGATGTTTAAGATTATCATCCTTACATGATTCCCTACTTGTTCCACTTTTGGGAACTGTATCCTCACTTTTGGAGGGTGGATGTTTAAGATTATCATCCATGGCGAGCTTTTGTGACATAGCTCTAGTGACAGCACAGGCAGGGAATAAATTTGGAAATTCCTTTTCTAATTGCTCTGTGTTGTTATAGTCACATGGTTTATCTGTCAAAATTGCATTGGCTACTACCTTTCCACCAGCTAGGTCATTGCCTAGCAACAGAGATACCCCCTTTACAGGTAGAGTAGGTCTGACCCCTACTATGACCGACCCAGAAACTAAATCTGACTTCAAATTAATTTTGTGGAGAGGGACAGAAATAAATCCACACTCAACCCCCTGAATTAGTACATTTGCCCCTGTGGAAGTAGAGTCCGATAATGGCAAAACTCTATCAAGAAGCAACGACTGAGTTGCGCCTGTGTCACGCAAAATATTAATTTTGACGGGTGGATGAGCTGAATTCCCATCTAGGGAAATAAACCCCTCAGACACAAATGGAAGGTATTCTTCCTTAATTTTGTCGTTAGAATTAGGCCGTAAAGTCACGACTACCTCAGAAGAGTTCTCTACATTGGCTAAGGCATTTGGAGCTGTTTCAGTCTCCTTTAACTTTGCCAATGTGAAGCAATTTGCCATTGTGTGGCCTTTTTTGTGACAGAAACCACAGCTTATGTCTTTAAAGGCAGCTTTGTTTGAGCTGACCTGGTCGTTCTTTTGACGACTTGAATCTGGTTGTTTTTTACCAGAATTTGTTGGAGAGATAGAACCAGACTGAGATCCACTGTTACTTGTTGTGCCACTACTGTTACTACTGTTGCCATATTTCTTATTTGGCCTGTTAAACTGACCCTTGTTTTGAGTCTGACCCACTTTACTGAACTTATGGGTGAGTGCATACTGATTAGCCAAATTTGCAACTTCACTCAACTTGTCAGCCTTATTTTCCTCAAGGTGAGTCTTAATGTCACTATTCACACACCGTTTGAATTCCTCGACCAGCATCAGTTGTCTTAAAGTGTCAAATGTGGAGACCTTCTTGGAAGCACACCATCTATCGAAATGCCTTTCTTTTTGATAAGCAAACTCTACGTATGTTTGTGTATCCGCCTTACGATACTTTCTAAATTTTTGGCGATAAGCTTCGGGCACTAATTCATAGGCTTGTAATATGGCCTTTTTAACCTTATCATAATCCATGCTGTCCTCTATTGACAGAGCGGAATACACTTCTTGAGCCTTGCCTGTGAAATTACTCTGGATGAGTATGGACCATTTATCTCTTGGCCACTTTAGTTGCTCACCCAGCTTTTCAAAATGGTTAAAGAATTTCTCCACATTATCCTCCTGAAATTTGGGGATAAATTTTACGTGCTTAGAAACATCGAATCCCCCAGTATCCAAGCCTATTTTAGGGTCTGAGGCTTTTATGACCCCTAACTCTAGTTGCTTCAACCTAAATTCATGTTCTCTTGCCTCTTTTTCCCTTTGCATTTGCATTTCTCTTTCCTCTTTTTCCTTTTGCATTTGCATTTGCATTTCTCTTTCCTCTTTTACCTTTTGCATTTCTCTTTCCTCTCTTTCCCTTTCTCTTTCCTCTCTTTCCCTTTCTCTTTCCATTTCTTTTAATCTAATCTCCTTATTCATTTCTATTTCAAGTCTTTTCAATTCAAATGTGTTGTCAGTTGGCACAGTGATAGCTGTTTCCAATACTGTAATAGGCAGGATACTTTCATCCACTAGATATTCTAGAACATATCTTTTAATCTCGTCTTTCCGCATTAAAGGCTGAAATTCAACGCCATAATGTTTTGCGACCTTTACAATCTCAGACTTCTTTAATGAATCTAGTTCCTCGACTGAGGGACTAGCCACGAATTTATCTAAGTTGAATGGCATTTTGAAATTGTATCAAGCCTTCAACAAACAAATAAGTAGTCTGAACAAACGCAGTTGCTTACGATTCACAACAGAATTTCTCGAATTTTCTAGTATTTTTCGTTCCCGGATGTTAGGCCACCAATTCTGTTACGGCTTGTGGTCGCAAGTCAAACCAATAACAGCGAAAGATCACAGAAGAACGAGATTAAAATTCAACAACTTAATGATTATTTACAATCTCCTTATCTCACTTAAATTTACAATAATTAATTAGACTTACTCACAATCCTTTAATTAATATTTGCCTGGTCTGGTCCAAGGGCTGGTAGTGCATGCACGTTGACGATGGTACAGTAGTAGACCTGCAGCGTGCTGTAGCGTAGGAACTGGTTCCACGAGCGAATAACGACAAGGCTAGCGATGATGGATAATAACACTCTCAATTCACAGCGTAGAAACGGCGTAAGGCAATTTGTCACAAGTGTGAAGTGTCAGTGGCTGGCCTCATATGATTCGGTCAACAAACGGACAGCAGAATAACGTCTGGACTCGATGGTGTCTCTCGATGAAGTATCAGGGTATCTCAGCAGTGTCTGGGCTTGATGAAGTTTTATGCTATATCTCTCCGCCACAACAGTTGTTGAACTGCCTTTTATATGCTAGGCTTTTATTCGAGAACTCTCCAGAATTTAACAGAAACTTCTAGTGCCCACAGTCCAGCAATTACGAGAACGTTCCTTAATAGAAACTTCTAGAACACACAGTAGTTGAATAACGACAATTGCAGTTTCTTAGAAGTGTTGCCAGGTCGCTGCTATAATTGGGACATAACGTAAACAGTTCTCACTTCTAGACAGTTCTAGAAAGGCTGCGTTGAAGTTGAATTCTCTAGAACTTTCCATTCGCTCGTCGATGGATTCAATCCGGTGTTCCTGACGGGTCGTCTTGTAACAAGGTGACTTTAAACTGTTTTTGCACTAATGTAAAAAATATTTTATAAATGTTTACCGCTTCAGAGCAGGACTCTGCATGTCAATACACATCTAATGATTACTAGAACTATAACATAAAATAGCAGAAGTTGCGCTAGCATTTCGTTTCGTTTCGTTTCGTTTATTTATTTTATTTTTTGTTTTACATATAAACATACAAATAACGAATATAACTTTTACAGAGAGAGAGAGGAATGAGAGAGAGGAATGAGAGAGAGGAATGAGAGAGAGGAATGAGAGAGAGGAATGAGAGAGAGAGGAATGAGAGAGAGGAATGAGAGAGAGGAATGAGAGAGAGGAATGAGAGAGAGAGGAATGAGAGAGAGAGGAATGAGAGAGAGAGGAATGAGAGAGAGGAATGAGAGAGAGAGGAATGAGAGAGAGGAATGAGAGAGAGAGGAATGAGAGAGAGAGTTATCAAGTTATCAAAAACACAGAAGAAAGGTCAAAAGAAGGGACAGAACTACCTCAACGAAACACCTATCTCCATCCACCCCACCCAACCCCACCCCAGCAACAGCGACGGAGAAGACGATGCTCAAGACAATTAAAAGAGTGTTGTAAGAGTGTGTTGTAAAGAACCTTGAATAGCATCCAGATGTAGGGATGCAGATTGTCGAGTGTTGTGACCATGAACTGAAAAGTTGTATGAAAAATAGTTTGAAAATTGACTGACCATTTCTCCACACGGAGACCAGGCTCCTGAACGGGGGAGGGGCAGTCTGGAGGACCCCTGGACAGAGGCGAACGGATAACGAGAACGATGTAGACATGGATGACGAGTGCAGAGGGCTGTTTACGACTTTCGGAGGGCCACCAACAGAATCATAGATACATACGTTCTTTCCTTCTTTATATCTGTCCGTATGCACAAGTTTGAGTGAATAAGTGATGGGATTCACTGTCAAAGGAAAAATGAAAGCAAAATTGAAGGAAAACATGTTGAAGCTCAAATTGTGAAAGAAAGAAATAAGGTGACGACGTATGACTTCGGACTTACACTACTGCACTGCATCGAAGCAGAATAATATCTAGTAGCCTAACTGTAACCATAGATTAGCGGTACAACATGGAAACCACATTTTGGATAGTAAACCCACCAATTGAAAGAGTTCGTCATCCACTCCTAGGACTATATTTGGTACTACTGAATAACAACTTTGAACAAATAAACAAATTTAGCCTCGCAGGCTACAAAACACGGTATACACTTAAATCAAAGCAAGCAATCAACACATGTCAACATCAAGTCCCCAATCCTCCAACCTGACTATTGCATCTGTTGTACAAACCAACAAAGGTGGGCAGTAAGTTTTTACCTGAAACTAATTGGCTAACCCTCTCAATCATAATTCATAACCAAACACACCCGTATCATCTGGGCCTACTTGGCTGGAACCCAGAATAACCAGACAGTGTAGGCTACATGGATGACAATAAAATAGAAATAGCTCGGAAAATGTAAGCGATTAAGTCATGACCCCCACGTATTATCATTATCAAGTAGCAACGTATCCTTTTTAAATACAAATACATGCCATCAGAGCTTATCCTAGCCCAAAGTTCATATCAGGATACTAGTTTGTATACCACTTAAACATGAGGTTTTTACACATGTGCAAATCACTATTTATCCCTAAAACACCTCAAACTCCCTAAAAAGGACAGTTCATGCAACCTAAGCCTTCATAATGATTGCCGACGTTTTGTGGCCTTAAAGTATTCCGCATCTACGATGAGCTAAAAGTAATACGCTTAGATGGAAAACTGCAGACGCCAACAAATGTTAGTGTTGAGAGAGAGTCGCCATGCTGTCAACAGTGTCCTGATTTGGACTGGTCGAACGCCCTCTTTACAAAATTCGTAAGTACACACCAACAAGGACATGAGATTAACTGCATCGGTAAAGGTTAGTATTTGCGCGTGCATGTACTTGTACGTACCTCCCACATAGCCATATTTGTCATTATCGTGTGCCATACAGCCTAGTCTTCTTATAATGAAAGTGCACTGCATGGTTGAGTGTGGTATGTATACACAGTGAACTTTAATGTATAACTGATAACTACATGCGGTAGGCTACTCATACATAGCGCGCGTAGTTCGTATAGCCCACATGGCAGACAACTTTGCAGCGATAAAGGTTGCTGTGCGCTCTGTATAAGCTATAAGAACTACACACCAATGCAGTACATTACCAGAAGACGATGACAAATGATCTAGGACAGACATGGCTCGGTGGGCGGTACAAACAGTCTGAGGCATGCGCAGATTTCAACCTTTACCACTGCATTATGCGCAAGTGTAAACAAGGAGGACATTGGAAGAGAAAAAAGTTGTACTGTACCATTACACTGGGAAAATGCCAAGTAGACCGAAGATTTACTAGGGAAGAGCCCGCTTGACCAAAAACTTTTAACAAAAACGTTGGTTCATAATATTTTTTCACATCTGCTGAGATTTACTCATATCTTGATGGTAAATGGTCAAACTAGGAGATTCTGCACATCTTACACACATCTGAAATGGTAATGTTATGATAGGGTAATAAGTGATTAAACTATTTATTACAAATTCGTGACCAGACACTTTTTACTGTTACATATATATCATATGCAGCCTCTGTCCATAAAAAACTACACTTTCGTATATTTTCGGTAACTATAGGAAGTATAACATGAGTAGTGAGGCTAATTAGAAACATTGTCATGTAATGGGTTCTTTCAAACATGTCACAAAATACTCAATGTCAACTCAATGAGCCCCTTTAAAGACCCATAAGAGATTGGTTTTAGACACTTAAAATGGTGGGTTGCTTTGCTAAACTTAGGCCCGCACAAAATGGGGAGACGCTTAGTGTTTCAGACGAACCCTCCTGATTTTGAAAAAAAATGGAATATTGTGAGGAGGCTTTGATGCAATTTTATCCTATATTTTGCTCATTTTGTGATTCTTTAAGTTCATTATATGTTTATTGGAAAAGTTTGATAGATTTCATAGAGAAGCAAGATAAGAGTAATCCTTGCAAAAAGTAGAGGGGGAAACATATTTTTACATGTTTACTCTACATTTTACCGGGGTACTTAGCCCAGCCCCTCTACCATTCGCTGCTTCTTACGCCTATGGCTGAGTAGTCTAGTAAGAAGGTAATTCATTTGAACTGAATGTCTTTATTTCGTACGTATATAATCAAAAATTAAAAAAAAAAGAAAAAGCAATGATCAGTGAAATATGCAACTATATCTTAAATTGATATCTATGACTGATTCAGGGTTTTCGATACTTTAGAGGGGGTACTTATTCTAAGCATTCAGGTGACATTTGCATTGGAATCCGATGTGTGGTTCTCAAGGTACTAGCAGTGTTACATGTTCAACACAAAGTGAACTTGTTGCAAGCGTATGTACGTCATAACCTCATATCAATGAACACTTGTTTGTTTTTCTTTAAACTTTACAACCGATTTTCTCCTCCACCATCTCATCTTATCGAAATGTGAATGCATGAGATGTATGACAATTTTACACACTTTAAATACCCCACAGAGAATTTCTATCCCTATTAACTTCAAGATCAGCACAACAGACTGAAAAAACATGTTAAAATACATTTTTTGCTTAAACCCTTCCTTTGTGACAAACATTTTCTTTTTGACCTTAATTTCTTTAAATAAATCCGACACACAGAACAATAGATGAGATGCCAATCCGCTTCCACCCCTCCCCTCTCCTCAAGAGAGAGAGTAAGACAAATAGACACTATGCACAGAATAATCTATCGATCATTACGTTAAATCAGGGAGTTGTTATTCGGAAGGAGTTTTAACGGAAAGTTTAATTTATGCTAACACGCTACGATCCACTAAATACCGAGGAGATTATTCATGATAAGCTACTTATTCCGTTGACGGGGAATTCTTCCTTTTCCTTCGCCTCAATGTGACATCGATATGTTAGCAACATCATTCAGGTCTAGTAATCCTATCACAATTGGGACAATGCTTTGATGGGTAGGTTTACACCACCGCCAATTTAGGGGCAGGTCCTTAAAAACTCGAAACGACTGTTTCATTGAAATAAACCAATGGAGTCTGCCTCTTCCTAGAGAACGAACGTCATGCAAATGAGCTGTAGAGGCAAAGGTCTAAATTTTGTCACGAAAATTGGCTGGTTGATGTAGCAGACGACAAATCCCTTTAGTATGAATTACGTAATCCAGTGTAAGTCTTATAGAAATGGCAAGAAGGATACAAGGGACAGATTACTGTGTGACCTTGGCGGTGTAAACTTCACTTCAAAGCGATCTCCTTCCGAATAACTCCCTGGTTAAATTAGATCATGGAGATTAGATTCATCAATCAGTGGGTTCGTGGCGTGTCAAAGAGATAAACTGAGCATCGAATCCCTCGCCCTTCGAAAATTTGTCGAGAGTAATAAAATTTAAAGGGAAATATTGCGTTTGTAAGACTTTTTTATTCAACCTATCCTCTTTTACATACGGTCAGGTCCCTTTTGAAAAAAGAGGGGTATCAGGGAAAGCAATTCTACCCAGTGAGCACTGATTAACAAGTAATTAACGTTTTTGTGAAAACTGATCAATTTGTTCACCCAAACAATTATGCATGCAAAACCGCACCTTCTTCACCTTGATTTGAAATCCTCCAATCAAATCCATTTTATCACGTACGTAAGACAATAACAGAGGCCTTCTACGGCATGTGCAAAATGTTCGTAGGCCTACTTACGAATTAGTAATTACTGAAAATTATTGCTACATTGTCTGTATTGAACTACAGTAAGTATACTGCGGGGTTTTACCACCTCCCTTGGATACTATTCACAAAGTAGGCTACTGCAATTCGAATTGAAGCCCTTGGTCCTTTGCAGGTTGCTTCACTATCGGAAGAGTAAGGTGTAAAAGAGAATTTTGGTGCTTAACTGGTACTATCGGTTTAGGCCCTAGTAGAAAACGAAAACTACGAACCTGTGATGCCACTCGAAAAATATTACGAAATAGCCTTCAACTGTTCAACAGATCATGGAGCTGCTGCTCCGAGGTAGTACTCCCAAGGATAAAATACCATTTTTGTAACGTCCTGTGAGTAGTGCTCACTGTGTGAGAGGTGAACTGTATGGTGAAACCAGAGAGATGAAACTAAATCTCCCTGGGTGGGCTGCAATATCCCACAGTACTGCACAGGCCGTCCGGAAACTGCTGTGATATAGACGAATCCGATCAGCGCTTGTGTTTAGTGACTGTAGGCAGCCATTAATGGGGTCCACCAGCCTTAAATCGTCTTCATTTATTTTCTACATGAATTTCAAACCCACATATTCAGTGAAATTGAACGAATCAAGGTACAATTTAATGTCCAACCATCCATCATACAGCCTGGTAAGCAAGGAAATTGAAAGATTAAAGGTGATAGAACCACAGAGGTATGGGTTCTGACTGAAATCAGACCATCACCTTGCCTCTCCGGATTCGTACTATAGTTGTTGTGTTTTTATTTTGTTCGGTTGGATGAGCATGAAGCACAGGGTTAGCAAGGTCAACACGTATTGCGTAATGGGTGTAAATATGACCCCACGTAACCGCTCTGAATATGCAGCAATACAAAACGTTGCATTGTGGGCGAGGTTTATTGTTGGATAATGAGCTGTTTCGATCTGAAATTTTTTGCTTCTCTTTGTCCATATTTTGTGAGATTAGTGTTGATCTGCTGCAAGTTCGTTGTGATCCATGTTTGGAGAGGGCTAAAGACCACAATGGGATCACATTAATGTCATTTTGTGATATCTTTTCAAACGCAATATTTCCCTTTAATCACACTAACAAACTGCCATGCAATATGAATATGTAATGCATTACAGGTAACACCAATGCAATGTGTAATGAAAGAACAGAAGACTTCAAAAAATGGACTCTTGGTGCATTTTTCTCGCACTCTTTGTTGGTATGTAACTGTTTACTACTAAAAACAAAATTTTGCAATCGTATCTAGTTTTAACCTTTAATGATCCTCGTCTCTATACATCTTCAAATTACTCCCTCTCTGAACATGTAAGTCAACTGTTAGCTTGATGTATTGAAAAAATAGTTTAAAATGCTGCCATTGGAGCCTGCGTAACGCACATTCAGTGCTTTTGAAATCGTTTAAGCATCACAATGTCATCAATTTTGTAAACTCCTAAAAATGACTAGGGAAAACACCACACACTAAAGGAGGGTGTAGCACTGTAAGGACAAAATTCTACTTTTAACATTTACTGTTGATCTCAGACTTCATCAAACATCCGTTAAGGACGTATATTTCTCTGCCGACAGTTTTATAGCTTTTATTAATTTGTACACACACTCGGCTCCAGATTTCCTGTAAATATAGTACGGTATCCAAGCATGTTTAAACAAATTTAGGAAGGACACACTCCTGTAGAATTCAATGCATTTACATTGTTAGCTTTAACAGCTTTAGTCTTCTGTTTTTCTCATACACCATTACGTGGTTTACTCATTTTCTGAAGTGCAATATTTTAGAAATGAGAATAAGCAAGTGTTCCCTCACCACCTTACAAGGTTTGGGAGAAGACTGCTAACTCAAAAGATGACTTGCGGAATGGCGGGCTCTCTCTCCGAAAGTAAACTTTATGTACGTTATGTGTGCGTATAGGTTTATACTTGTAAAGGGACTCTTTCATTTTCTTATAACGGGCGGAAAGAGAACGAGATACCTGCCGCGGTTAGTTAAGCTGAAAATAAGAGGGTTGGTTGACTTTCTAATCTGGCTTAGTGAGGAGGCTTCGCGATTCGATATCTTTACGATTTGATTACAGTTACCAGAGAAGACAGCAGCTAACGTGTTTACCAGTT